>JAAEAF010001278.1:0-73388 GCA_011037195.1 Triatoma infestans | reverse complement strand
TCGAAAATTTGACACGATTACAATACTTCCTCTTACTAGGAGTAAGAGAAAGTAATATTGAAAAATAGCCTCAAATTAGTGGAATATGTTAGGACTCCAACAAGGCAAAAAAGATTTTATAAGATATAATTTATTTTTAAGAAATGGTCATTTCCTTCATAAATATATTATTTTCGGATAATATAAATTTATTAAGAAATTGCAAAGGAATAATGACAATAAAGTAATCGCTTACTCCTAATTTTGAAAATCATTATTTCACTATTTAGATAAATTTTATCTATCAAGAATTCAAAGCTATGGTTGGTTTAATCTAAATATAAAAAAAAGAATTTTTGTGACTTAGTTTTAGCTAATGGTTCAAATATTCACAGCAATAACCGTATTACAAATTTTACTTTATTTCAATCTTTACAATGGTAAACTGACAATTTTTCTTTAAACTTGGAAGTTTTATTAAACTTGGCGTTAATATTACTTATATAAATGAAGGTATTAGGGAACACACATTGCAATATTCTTTTAATTTCTCAGGAGTTAGAAGTTTCCTAAATGTGACTTCAATGAACACTTTCAGGCAGCGCTTATATCAGCGTGTTGTACAGAACTAAATAGTTTAAGAGGTTAATCCACCATCACAGATCCAACAGAATCTGCTAACATCTATTCTTTATTGCAGAAGAATGATAAAATTAAAGCGATAGGTCTATATTTGTGAAGTTTTGAGAATTTTTGGAGTCGTTTATTTTTATAACATAGAGAAATTTTTATCCAACAATACCGTGAGAATTTTTGTTGGTTATTTTAAAAATTTGAATACAAAACTCCATAATCTGTTTAGTTTCTTTTAAAAAATTGTATAATACAGGTGTACGTGGACTGTTTAATTTATAATTATATAAATTATCCTTCAATTTATATAGTTATTAGCGATGGCAATAATTTTCTTATTATTAAGTAACTGTTTAAAATAATATTTGATGTTTTTTGAAGATTGCTAATATTGTGAAATTGACGTTGAGGTTCGGTCAGAAATTTTCACTAACGTTTATTGCCTTCTTCACGGTGAAAATTGTTTCTTCCTGAATTTCTTAAAAAACTATAGTTTTAGGGTTGTTGATGATATATTTTGTATTTTTTTTCAACAAATTCAACTAGAAACGTTTTTTACCCTGAAGAGGAAATTGTCGGTTAACATTTGAAAAATTTATTTTTTTCCAGACGAAAACTCAACATCGATTTTGTAACTATAAAATAATTAAAAAAAAAAAAAAATGCCCAAAAAATGAGTTTTACACCGAACATATGCTAGTGGTGCAGAAAAACAAAAAGAAAAATGAAAGAATAATTTACAAATTCTTACATATATTTATTACACAAAATAAAAAAGACGGAGCTATTGATGATCACACACCTAATAAAGAATCATTGTCGGACTAGTCAAAGGAAAAAAGTAAATGAAGCATCAGAAATAGTGGATGTGCAGAGCTGATAGTTCATCTAATAAAGAAATAAATTGGTGCATATCTAACTGATATGGAACGTTTAATATTTGGATAGTGTGCAATGCTGAATATCATCCGTCATAGCATGCATATTTTTGTTGTTCCTGACCAGTTTCGAATTCTCATCCATCTTCCATGACGATAATATGGAACGTTTTGTAGTAATTATATTTATATAAGAATATTAGAAGATTCATTAATATATGTGTATACCGTGTCAATCTTTAGAATCATTTTAAAATACCCATTACAAAATAATAATAGGCACTTTTCAGAAAATTATTCTGATTTAATAAACAAATATGCAGTTAAATATTCAATGCATTAAAATGTTAAAATATTATTTAAAATTAGAAGCTCCTATAAAACAATTTGCAAATTTACTACTGGTTAAATATCTATTTATGGAAAGTAATTGATACATTATAGATAACTTTATAAACGACTATATTCTAAATAAAAACGCTGACATCTAGAAAGCAATAAATCTTTTAGGCCGCAGTGGATTTGAAATTTCTAGTCACTCTCTCTACAAATCCAATACCTAACTTTAATAGGTAGATCGGCAAATTTTACTGAAATAATACTCTAGCAGAGTAAAGCGTAACGCTGTAGATCCCCCAAAAATACAATTCATTTTTCCAGGGTTTGAAATCGATAATTCAAAATAAACACATAAAAATCAAATCTGATCAAAATTTTTATCTGGCAGTTTTAAAAATCATTTTATGATTTTTATCAAGAGTGATTTTTATTTGTGATCAACAGCTTAAAAAATCATAACTTGATCAATGTTTCTGAGCAAAATCTTTTCGTTCAATAATAATGATCATTTGTGAGCAATACTTTTTAAAATCAGAAATAGAAATTTTGGTTGACAAAATTTACTTTTTTTTTCATTAGAAATCTTGGAAATCATTAACGACTGCTTATAGAAAAATAATTTATTTTGGAAATATACAATGTAAAGAAACAAAAAAAAACAGAAAGAATTAAAATATCTAATAATAGTAAATAAAAATGAAACCTTTTAGCTTTTATTATAAAAAAAAAATTGCTTCTGATAAAAACCTCAATCAAAAATAAATGTTGATGCACACTACTTTGAACAGGAAGAGTTTAGCTTCAAAATTAGTATCTTTTGCATGTGATCTGCTGTCAGCCTGGAGTGCAAATCACTGAGGATGTACTTCAGAGCTGAAAAGGCTCTTTCAACAGTAACCTGTGTTGCAGGAACGGCATGCACAATCAAAGCTAATTCACTAAGAATTCACTAAAAATATTCACTTATTTACATTTTCGTGAACAACATAGCAAATAGTGAGAAACAAGCATATTTTATTTTAATTTGTCTGATTTTTATTTTTTGAGTGAAATTTTTTCGATCAAGAATTAATCATTATTTTTAATTGAAGAAAGTATCGCTGAGAGAGTGATCGTTATTTTTAATGGAATAAAAAAAAAACTCAAAAATTGATTTTATTTTTATTAATAAATCAGGCATGATTTTTAAATTTATTGATCAAAAATAATTATTATTTGATGATTTGTTGGAAAAAATAATTATCGATTTCAAACCCTGCATTTTTCCCTACAAAATTCTACAAACAAAAGTGATTGGGCTATATTGTCCATTAGTAGGCGAAGTTTAAACAAATCGTAGCATGTTATTCTAGAAAACTGAGAAAATATTTAAAAAAAACAGTAGCACTACCGAACCAACGATTTCAATAATCAAAACCCAATTGTGATTTTAATAATATGTCACAATTGTAATATTCCTCTCACAGTAGTAAGAGAAAGTAAAAAAAAAAAACATTCCAACACAAAAGGCTTTTAACATTATTGACATTATTTATATATATGTACATTATTAGAATTTTTAATTCTAAATATAGTAATTAAAGAATTAAAATTCAAGATGTAAAGAAATAATTCAACTATAAGAATTAATAGCCTAGTATATTTACAACTCATTTTGAAGCTCAGTCAAGAAATGTAGTTTTTTGCTAAAATTTCGCTTAATGTGGAGTAATTAAATTTATTCCTTTTTTTACTTCTACCTTATATTTATACATCAATCACCACCTTATTTTACATGTAATAAATTTCGAAAAATCATTATAAAAAAAATGTGCTTTATTAGCGCGCCTCTTCACTATAAGTTTTGAAAGAAAGTGACATAACATTGATTACTCTATCCATATGACCTTGTGCCATTTAGAAAAGATTTTAACAACTTTGTTAACTTCCTTTCTTAAATATTTTCTATCATTAATTATAATTAAAAAAATAACAGTAATTACAATTCAAGATAACAACCAAGTAAACTCTTGTTCTGATTTAGTTATTTTAAATGAAGATGAATCAACCAGCCCATTAAAAAAATATCAGCATTTCTTCCATCCAATGTTTAAAACTAATTAAATATATATAAAGATGTATGAATTAATAATTTTAATGATAGATTTAGACGAATGTTATTCTCAAATGCAATTCATAGAACTAAATTACCGAAAGTTTTAGTTACTGCAATGCTTGAAAAGAAAAATAACTTCCGCAGAACCGATTCTAAAAGAAATTCTAACTATACCGAATTTTATCTAAGAACCTATTTAGATTATTTTAAGGTTACATTATGAAGAGTGTATCTGGTTACATCGCTAAAGAGCCTCTGCCAAACATGTTTCGTATTTTCTCTATTGATACTGACGTAATTTATAATGGTGTAACAAAAGTCTTTGCGTTTTTCACCTTACGATTTAAAAATTGTTTACTCACTCACTAATCTTATTCTTCGAAATATATGCCTTCATTTTCTACAACTTGAACCGATCTGTGAGCCAACAATTAGATGTCTTTTCTATTCCTGGAGCACTTCCGTAGTAGCAAATTTTTTACTATGTAAAAAAGTGGGCCATGAACCGGAAAAGATGGTAATCAGAGTGTGCCAATTCTGGGCTGTAAGCTCCGTGAGGGAGGAGCTCAAAAATGTTTACAGAGAACGATTACAGAGAACGTTTCACGTGGCGTATACGGCCTTGCGTTGTGTTGTTGAAGAAGTACACTTTTTTAATTAATTCCAGATGAATATTTTGGCAACCAAAACGCAATCTACCTGAGTACAGTACAGTTCGGATGTAATCGCACGACTGACAGGAACTAGCACAAAATGAAGGACGCCCTCCTAGATCTACCTATGCACAGCAACAATTTTGTCTCAAATCTTTCTCTTCGGGGGACGGTACAGCTGATTGGCCTGATCTAATCCATTGTTTTTTTGTTTGTTGTCGAAATAAACCCACTTTCCATCGCAAATAATAATTCAGTTGATAAACAAAAAATTACTCATGTTTTGTAAAAATAGATTAGGTACATTGCTGGAATTTCAAATTTGAAGATAATTAGTTCATCGGAAGTGCGACTATACAGAATAGCATTTTTTGGGAATTTTTTCTCGAAAACTGCTACAAAGATTTTCTTTATATTTGGAATGGTAACTGCACAGATATAAACGAATCACTTATATTTTAAATGTTTTTGCGTAAAATTGAGTTTATGCGGTTGTGATGAACCTGCGGTATTAAATTTCAAATGTTGTTCAATATTATTGACGCCTTCTTCTGGAATACAATGTCATTCAACTACTACCTTCGCCCTCGTAGATCTTTAGGTAGGTCATGAATTCCTATTGTCCATTTTTTTTTTTTATAGGGCAAATGAATAAAATTTCAATTTTAAAGGAAATTATTATTTGCTCTTAAAATTATGATTATTTCTCAGTGTCGGTACTGTGAAAAGCAATGAATTGGTTTGAAGAAAAATTAATTGATTTGAATTTTTGCATGTCAACAATAGTAACAGAATTTTCATTAAGAATAATAACAAGTAATTGTTTAGGAAAATATATTTATATTATGTTAATTATCAGATAATTATTTCTTAATTATTAAGAACCTTGAATTTGATTAGACATTTATAGATAGGCAGATTAAATTCGTTTTTTGAGCAACAATATCCTAAATTTATTATAAGTGAATTGCTTTTATTTGACACATTTTCTGGTTTTGATTATTAACGAAAAAATGTTTTGGATGTTCTCTCTTTTAGACCATCTATAAAGAGGACAAAAGTGAAACAAATAATCACTTTCACCAAAATTGCTATTTATTTTATATAAAAGATTAAAAGGATGTTACGAAATTAAATGAAAAAACAAAGAAACAAGAGGACGATAAAGTTAATAAATGAAAGTGATCATTATTATTTGATGTAACTAAATCATCTGGTGATTGATTATAACTGATCCATAGAATAGTGTTTGAAGCGGACCGGAAAAATGTTTTTGCGGTTGTGTGCTTTATTACAGTGTACTTGCTGAGACTTTATTGTCTATTTGTGCTTATGTTAAACATTCTCTTAAAGAAACATACATAAATTTAATTATGAATACAATGAACTATAAGTTTAATTATATATTTAAAAAAAAAAGGATAATCCTTTCTGTTCAATTAAAAACTATACGGTTCATGTTTATGCCGTCTGTAACGGTAAAGTGTTTTCTATTAATTGCTTTTTAACCTCAATGATTGTCCAACTGCAACTCTAATAGGGGCACATATTTGCACTCATTTAATTTAAGTGCACCTCAATGAAGTTATTTACTTCAGTTAATTCAATAATGAAGTAAATAATAAATTTAGTTCAGAGTAAATAAATGTCAAGCCTTAAAACTAACAATTCTTCCACCTATTGCAATACTCATAATAATATTTATTGTAAATTCTCTTAATGAAACATTTTCTTTAAATTATGGCTTTTATACTAAATTATTAGTTACCTCCTATTACACTGGAAAAAATTTCAAACCTATGTCTGAGTACTTAGTATAATCAAATTGAAAGAAACCCATTGGTGTCCGTCACCATTGAGCAAATCAAAACACTGTCGCACTTCCGTTCTCCAAACTCGGAATGTTTAGTAATTCTTTTTAAATATTATTAAATGGGTTGGTAGAGTTGTATAATATAATAAAATACTATTTTAGATGTAAACCTAATATCAACCCTCCTTGATAATATCCAAAACAATCAATGTTCCCAAGAAAAACGTAATAGTTTTAACTTTTTTAATGTATACATGAATTTAGAGAAAAAAAAAAATCATTAGAACCATTTTTGAAGTATCGTGAAAAAACGGAAATCCGTCATCAGCAAGCAAAGTGGTTGGTGTTCCAGAATTTTAACGAAACTTTACATGGCAATATATCAAGCTGATATATATAGTAGGAATCAGCGATTTTTCGTTTTGAGTGTTACTGTTAACCTAAAAACAAAATAAACACAAGCGAAGGGAAAGAGAAGAACCATTTTTCTAAAAAACTATTTTTTCATGCTCTTAAAACGTATTTCCGGTGAAAAATCATTTTCAACAATCTCTTTCAAAAAGTAAGAGAAAGTAAAAATGTAGAACCCAAAAATGGTAGAAAAGTACTGTATGTGCATTGCATGTAAATGTTTGAGGGTATTTGTGTATGTATTACCCGCAAGGACGCCAAGATGGCAAAAGAAGTTCTCTCTATTGGGTTCGTCCATATATCTACTTCCAAATAGCTCCGAAGCGTTTATCTCGGCAAATTTACTAACAATGAATAGCAGGTATAGAAAAAAAAAAAAAATTTCCTTATTCTGATAAACAATTTTCACACTTACTTTCCCAAACATATAAGAAAATTTATAATTGAAATTAATCTGATTTAAAGTGAAATTACTTTCAAACGGGCAAACCACCAGCTAACATCAGTTTATAAAACTCAGTTCAAAAATAAGATTATCTTTTCGGTCAGAATAAAAAACACTAACTTTCCCTTTCAGGCAAATAAAAGTAGTAATTTATAATAGAAACTATTCATTTGACTTTGGAAATTTATATAGTTTTAGTTGTTTTTATTTCTGTTTACACAACAGTTTTCTCTCAATGATTATTCTCATTATTTTAAGATTAAAAAAATGTTGAGTGATCCATAAATTATCAATCAGATTTTAAATGATTCTGAATTTAAAAAAGTTGTGTCCAGCGCTACAGGCAAGCTTTATTTTACTTCTAAACTATGCTTTCTTTAATCATTACCAACTGACCAAAAAAATTAGAAAAACAAAAATTTTAACTTGATCTGTTGAGAAAGTGTGATCACAATTAAAACATAGCTTGAGATTACGTATATCAATTTTGAAAACAATACAGATCACATCATTAAAAATTTATAAAAAGATGTTTGTAAATGTCTTTCTGTTTTTAAGAAATGCTATAATTAATAAATTAAGTAAAGACAATGAACGGAGGTCATAAGCAAACACACTTACGTGTATAGTATTCTTATTGATGCATCAAATAAAATTCAAATTCAAGATCCGGGGATCGAACCACAGTACTATTTACATCTCCCCCAGCTTTGAGGTCCGCGCCTCTAACCACTTAGCTATCGTTGCCCCTATGACATTGGTACTGTTCACAGTTTCTTTTGATGAAAGAATTAAAAGAAAGAAAGAAAAAAAGTTAAGTTATAAAAAGCTAAGTTATTTAGTCCAGCTTTAAAAAAGAGACTTCCATGTGGGTTACATTATTTACAGCAGTTTAAATCACACTAGAACATAAATACCAACTTTAAAAATCAAAAGTCGTAACTTAAAAAAAAAAAAAATATCTAAAATCATAACAGCTTCCATAGTAACAATTATTATTAGAGTGTCCCAGTGTTTACCATGTACACGGAAAATGAACAACTAAAGCTAAATATAATTTTTACACTCTCCAAGGATATCCACTGCTGGAGGCACAGCTGGTACGATGCACTCAACAAAACGCTAAAACTTATGACAGACTGTCCTGCATAAATTAATATAATTGGAAATAAGCACGCACCTCATTATAATAACAGATTAATAGTTTATGAAGGTGGCCAACCTTTTATATAGTTCATGCATCAATTTTTTCATTTTTTAGTTAAGATGCGCCATACATACTTATAGGAGCCCTTTTAAAATATGCTAATATGAATATATTTAATAGTTATGCACAAAATTATTTATTATATAATACGATAATATAATACTTGTAGCAGTTTTAAATAAAAGGATTTCATATAATGACAAGATAACCATTAATTACTTTAATAAGATTTATGAAACTGCTTTGCTTTTGTGAAGTTAAACCAGTTTCAGAAAATAATAATTCCCCAAGTACAATTTTGAAGACATACTCATGGTCATACGACCGTCTGAGGAGTTGCCATATGTTTATATCTGAATAATTAAACAATATTGTAAATAAGAGGATTAGTACAGATAATAAGAATAAGCAGAATGTGAATATATGTAGTATCTCCTTAAAAAAACTAAATAAATAAATACCTCACAATTACTAGTAATAACAAATCAGAGTTGAAACTAAACATACTTATACAAAGAAAAACTGATTAAAATAACTTGATAAGAATAAGTAAGTCTAAAAATTAAACTGTTTAACTAAAAAATATCCATAATTCCAAGCAGATTTGCAGTAGTTAATTAGAACCTAACCAATCTTGACCATCAAGGTATACTAGTAATTCCTCGAAGTTTAGAATATCTTTGTCAAAAAACTTCACCCAAAATTCTTTCAAAATGGAACATCTGGCAATAAAGTGCGGGACATTCTCATTTTCTCCCAAATTACACAAGGACCAAATTTTTATTGTTTCATTAAAATCATAATAATTTAAAGAAAGTAATTCTTTTCTAATTTTTATGAGCCAACTAATCAATGAACTGAGTTTTTAATGTTTGAAGTTTAATCAGTTATGGAAAACATCAAAAATTTTTTCCAAATTTGAATCAAGTCAATCGTGACTGTAGTTCGTTTTTAATTATTTTCATGGATAAAACTGTTTGTTCGCATCTGCATATTGTTAAAAAACAACACACATAACTCTGGACGAATTTTGTATGTTATTTGGCATCATCAAGATTTTCCGTTCACTAGGTGAAAAAGAAAACAAGTGTACAGTCCGCTTTTTCGGCAAAATCGCTTAAACGACTGTTAAAGGAGTCTGTAGTAATTTAATTTTTTCAGTATATTCTATAAAGTTACCATTTTCATCAACAGGATTCACTAGGTTCATTTAAATAAGGCAATGAATAAATCAATAGGAGTCTTTTCAACTACCGTTGTGTTAATTATAATTAGTTCTGTACGAGATGCCATAAACAGGTATAGAGCTGGCTGCACGGCTCCTCCTTTGTAAATTCAGTTGCAAACGGAACGATAGAAATAAAATTTAGAAATACAAGCTAAACTAAAGTAAAATTAACTAAAAATTCTTTTCTATTGATATCATTGAACTCAATAGTAAATCAATGAATTATTTCATGTTTATATCTTCTAGCTTTTGCAAATGTATAACGACTAAGAAATCACACATGGATATACAAACAAATGTGTTGCCTGAAGTGGATAAACAATGCGTTTAGGGGCAAAAAGATGTTACGAAATGTAGTCAAAATCTTAATTTATAGAAAACCATTTAACATTTGATTGGTATGGTATCGAGAAACTCCTATGATTTTTATCAAATATAACACCAGAAGTTTATTATACTAATTCTAACAATAAAAACAAATTTTTTTCTCCAAAAATTATGAAAATTATAGAAACCAATAAAAATCAAAACTGAATTTTGTATTATATTACTTTCTCCTACTGCTAATAGTAAGAGGATGTATTGCGATCGTACCAGATTTTAGAAATTGAGTTTTCACCGGAAATACATGTTTTGACTGGTCTCGAGCCCAACAAAGTGGTTTTTAGAAAATGATCTGTTATGTGTGTGTATGTTAACAGAGTATCTCAAAAATGAAAAGTACCAGGAAGCTCAAACTTGTTATTCTGTTTAGCTACCACCACCGAATCAGACACGATTTCAGGCAAAATCCATCAACCGGAAATGCGATTTTACTGAATGTTTTTTTTTCAGTTTTCCCTGATTTTCTCAAAAACGGCTACCAACTATTTTTTTAAAAAACTTTGTATATCCACTACACATACAAAGAGCTACAACTTATTATTTGTAACATTTGTCCGGGTTAAAATTAATTTAACGGAGTTTTGGGGTAGGTTGTGGTTATAGTTTCCTGTAAACTGCTATTTCAGTTTATTACACAATTCTATCATCTAAATAATATAATATTAGAATTAAATATGTTGTTGAAATTCCGAGTTTGAAGAAAATCGGATGTACGTTTTTACTGTAAAGTATTTTTCAGTTTTCTGCTATTTTCTCTAAAACAGCTCCAACAATTTTCTTTAAAAGTGAATTACACACATATAAAGAGCTGTAACTTTTATTTACAACATATTTCCGGATAAAGTCATTTAAGGAAGGTTTTGGAGGAAAGATGAGGTTATGTTTTCCTTTAACGTGCTATCTCAGTTGATTATTCAGTTTTACCAACTAAACGAAATTAATTAGAAATAATTAGACTGTCGTACTTCCGAGTTTCAAGAAAGTGAGTAAATTGGACGTGCGTTTTTATATTTTTTAAGTTTTCCACAACTTTGTACATGCGTATTTCCATTAAAATTGGTGTCACTAACTATGAATATATAGATATCTATCACTTTTGTTTGGGAAACTTTCTTTCTCGAGAAATTCATTTAAGGGAGTTCTGGAGAAGTGAGGAGGTTATACTTTTTCAAGAAAGTCATTTTATTAAGGTTAGATTCTTCATTAATATAAAACGTTTAGTGAAGAATTATAAGTTTGAAATACAATTTTGTTAACTGCAGTAAGAGAAAGTCGTGTGAGTAATTCACATCAGATTTTTTTTTTTCACTATAGGGAATAAAAATTATAAATTAATTCCATTAAAATACAGAATAATATATAAAGTTTATAAAAAATTTTTACTACTTTAGTTTAGAATTAATGGTAAACAGCTCTAAGTAAGTGACCGTGTATGTCACGGATCAGAAACTCTATGACCCCTGTGTGCGTGAAGAACAGGAAGTATCGCTTCCGTGCACAACAGATATTGGTATAGCACACAACACAGAGGGGTGTACTCCCGACAATTCGTTCTTAACAACTCACCTTGTTGTTTGTGTTTTTTCATATTGATCCACTAGGACATTTAAATGAATTAACAGGAAAATAATGGCTACTTTGATTATCAAAGGAAATTTTGAATTTGTTGAATTTATTTCTGATGAATAAAACTGTTAAAAAGTAAACCAAAGAAAATTTATTTTAAAACGGTTAGACGTTATTAAGACAATGGGAGATGAACTTCAAAAATTTCGTCTTTATTACAAGATTTAATTGCAACATACGTACTTGGAAATTTTAGTGAATACAATACTCTAAAAAAAACGTAGAAAGTAAATGAATCATACAAGAAATAGTGAAAACATGTAATTTGCAAAGGAACTTTTAGCTAAAAATAGTACATTTGAGAAATAAGTTCGCGAGAAATGATAAATATTAACTAGATTTTGTTAATTATTCCTTTTTAAATATTTTTGTACATACATACATATCCAAAGAAAGAGTAATAGTGCATTGCTTTAAGAGTAATGTACATCATAAGTGACTAATACATATCGGAGATTACTATCATTAAGTTTATTGTCATTCAAATTATTAATTTTATTAATAATATCCTCACTAATACACAAATGACTTATTTTTACTTCTTTTACTCCTGGTAAGAGGAAATATTTATTGCAATTTTCGAAATTGAGTAATTACCGGAAATACCAGTTTTGAGGCCGTACAACAAATTTCTTTAAATTTGATATATCGATTATTTATAAAAAGAGTTTTTATTTGCCGCATTTCCCCCAAAAAATTTCATTTGTGGGGTGTTCGTGAGAGTGCTTTTGAGATATTATGCTTTCCTCTAGAATGCTATTTTTTCAATTTATTATACGATTCTATTATCGATATAATATTAAATTAAAATGTAAAAATCCGAGTTGAAGAAAATCGGTTGCCCGGTTGTGCGATGTTCCAGAATAGATTTTTCACTTTTTTGCCAGTTTGTCAATAACAACTAGGTAAGTTGCAGTAAACGAAATCGTATGAACCACATCAACAGAATTTTTGTAAAAATCATTATATAAAAACAATTAGTATTAACTAAACTGATACATTCATTTGAGATGTAAATGTAAATACATTAAACAAAAAGAAATAAATAAAACCCAGAAAGTGTTATTTTTCGGCAAAATATTTCAAATAAACACGATAAAACGTGAAAAATTGAAACAAAGATGAACTCCAGTTGAGCCAGGTTTCATTATAAAAGGAATATCAAATTTTGAGTTTCCCGGCGATTTTTCGTTTTTAAGTTATTTTGTTCACTCACACACATACACACACACATTTTACTAAATGTTCAGTTAACTTTTTGTATTATAAAAATTGTTACTTTAATGAAATTCCTACTCAAAATGTGGTAGTTATTTTATGCTTTCAAACTATGTCATACTTTCAACTGAAATCACATTCAATTGAGGAGAGAGAAAGAGTATTCGCTAAAGGCAATATTTTTCGTAATAAGAAAACCATTCAAAAACATATATTTCCGGTGTAAACAAACTTTTGGTCAATTTGACACGATCTCAATACTTCCTCTTATAGTAAGTAAAGGAAAGTAAAATGAAATAAAAAAAAAAACAAGATGTATAATAATTTCTAGACATTCACATTCTATGGTAGATAAAGATTTAATAAGGTTACCATACTACAAAAACATTCCTGAACGTTTGTGTGGCATGTTCCATACACAATCAAATATCCGCTATTTCTTATTGAGTTATATTTTTAAAAGAGAAAAAAGATCTCAAACTGTTTAATACAATAGTATAATTAAATGTAAAACTGTAGAACATGATATCACCTTTCTGGAGTAATAATACTATGTGAGCCCTAATTTTAGTAAACTCTAATTTTATTTCCTTGTTAACTAACAATTATTATCTCTATGGAACAGTAAATATTCTTATAAAATAACAACAGAATAAAAATATTACAGTTAAAATTGACCCACATACCTGTATATATTTTTTTTACAAAATGCCACTACTTTTATTTTTATTAGTTCACACGGACAGTATATTGACCGGACTTTGGTTTACTAAACATAACTGATGTTAATACACTACAAACCTGAACTTTTCTCCCACCTGCTGGCGGCCACCTCCCGTACATACAATAATCCCCCCACTCATTATTATCAAGGTTCTTCCACCTCATTTTTGTCGTTGTTGGACTTCAATAATTTCCCTATCCTTTAATAACAATGAAATCACTT
Organism: Triatoma infestans; assembly: GCA_011037195.1. Classification (NCBI taxonomy): domain Eukaryota; kingdom Metazoa; phylum Arthropoda; class Insecta; order Hemiptera; family Reduviidae; genus Triatoma; species Triatoma infestans. The sequence continues at coordinate 59,533 of JAAEAF010001278.1, read as the reverse complement.
GTTTAATTTTTTTTATTGCTTTATTTGCTTAAGTAAAATTAAATTAATTTATTAACATGTATTATGAATTACATGTACTTTAATAGTGAAATTTCTAGTCAAAATACGGTACTTTATTTCGTGCTTTCAAACTATGTTATACACAATCAAGTGCTACCACTCTGGGTCTCTCTCTCCTGTTCATTTCCGCTAGTCCAGAAGTAGCACTAAGTTTAGTGGAAACGGGGCCTCAAGGGATCTATAAAGTTGTAATTTTGTCTGAGAGTTGGTTTTTATATTGATTTCTCTTTCTTTTGAACATTTCATCCCCATTTTTTTTATACATAATTTAATGAGATCAGGTACAACAATCAGGGGCGAGGGGAGGGATGTGAATGATTTAGATAAAATAAATGATTCTGAGTAAAATGAAAATTATCGCACGATAGAATTTTCTTTTTCAGAATCAAACATTGGAAAAAAATTAGCGAACCTTAATCATTAGTGACGCTCAAACCTATTTTAACTGGAATGGCATATATTCAATTCTACATGGCTTCTAGAAGGTGGAGCTTTAAGTTAACAAAATATCGATCAGCTACATCGCAATATTAGATCCTTAAGCTAGTAGGCCTAAGGTACTTCTCTGTACTTATTGATTATGTTAGCCCTTATTTTATTTATTAAACTGAATATATTATTTAGTAGGTGCTTGAAAAAGTACCTACATCTTTTAACTAAACATAAAAAATTAGCCTTCTTAGTCAGTTTTCAAGACCTTCTAATGCCCATCCAGCCGATTGCTGTATACTTTTCAGTAGATCTTTATATTTATTTTTATCGATTGTATTGAAATATATTATTTTGGTCGAAACTATTTTTAGTTATCAAAATACGAACAGTTTCCTATGAAACAAAGCTATTTTGTAGCAAAATCATGCAAAATGATTCAGAAAATAAAATAATTGAAAATATATTCTGAAAACTGTAAAGATTTTCGTAAAAACTGAAAATACTAAATTATTTTCTTAAAAAATGTTTGGTCCAAGTAAATTTTTTGTAATGGTTAATTACAAAACTAAAATGGATTCCAAAGATGTATTGGTTTGGGTTGATGTACTAGTAATTGGGTTTAAAGATTATCTCATGCTGCTAGTGGTATTACAAACTGTCAATTTGTCAGAATTGTGTTTTCACCGGAAATGCAATACTCTTTGTATGAAAAAATATTTTATAGCGAATGGGAGGTATATATGAACAAAATATCTCAAAAAGAAAAAAAAAGTACAACGAAAAACTTGATATACCATGTAAATACCACATCTGTTATGAAGCGTATTGAATAAAATTTGGATTAACCAGAGTTGATGTTTTTTTAAATTAACTCCAACGATTTTCTTTAAACTTATCATTTAACTACACATTTAGGCCTATCACTTTTATTGGAAACATTTCAGTAGGAAAATGTATTTTGAAGATTTCTGATAGAACTGTAAAGTTAATTTTTTGTCTAAACTATCACTTCAGTTAAATGTACGATCTTATTAAATCTTATTAGATGCCTTAAAATAAATGACAAATTTCCAAGTTTGAAAAAAAAAATCCGTTAAACAGAAGTGCAGAATAGATATCTGAATAGATATCTGAGCCTTTACAGAATAGGTATCTGAGTTTTCTGGAATTTTTTAGAAAACGGCTCTTATATATATTGACCGGATTTTCTTTACATTTGAAAATGATATCTGCAAACATAAATAAATAAAAAATGTTGCCTTTTTTGACTTTTCGTCAAATTTGCATTTCGAACAATTTAAAATTAGTAATAAACACTAGTGTTTTAAATGATGACATTAGTGATCTGTTTTTAGAGATTATCTCATTCACCATGTAATCTCAGCTGTAAGAGAAAAATATGCAAAATCTAGACAGTGCTCAAGGACTCGTTAAGATTATATGTATCTCTGCCATATTTATTCTATTTCTAAACTTGTTTCCTCGTTATTAATTAAACGGGAATGACCTATAATTAAATTGTTGTGGTGGTTGGTTCCGCAGAGCTGGAAAGCATCAGAGACATATTCCGTGGTAGCCTGCTTCATTTTGTGGTCACCGAAGGGTTTCGGGCGTTCGACCATCTACAAGATGCGTTTGTCAGACAGTGTGATAACACAGACTTGCACAGAGAAATTCAATTTATACTGATGTACCCGAAACCGGTCGATGACCACAAAATGAAGCAGGCTAGCACGGAAAATGTCTCTGACTAATTAAATTGACCGTTTTATTAAATAATAATAATTGTTCAAAAATAAAATGGTCATTTTCTTTTTGTTCCTTCTCCAAAAAATTGACATATGAGGAAATTAATAATTTGATATCAGTGAAAAATCGGTAACACAACTTCCCAGTTTTCTGCATTTACAACCCCTCTGTTCGGGGTAGGGTAATTTAAAAAAAAAAAGAAGAAATCCATATGGTCTTGAAGCTCAATAAATGTGCAACTTTTTCTACAATTGGGTGACTCTTTGATTCATTAATCATTGAAAAAATACAGTTGAAAATTTTAACAAAAATCATCGAGAACGAATTCTGTTGACATTAAAGTAAAAAGTTCATGGTTATAAGAAACGTTTTTAAGGCTGTGGGTTAAGCACAGTATTCGTTTGGAATAAACAGATTTGTTGTTGTGATGGTTGATTCCGCAGAGCTGGAAAGCATCAGAGACTTGCACAAAGCAAATTCAGTTTGCTCTGCAGTTCAGGAGTGTGTAAACTGAACTGTGTTGCTTGGAGTTCAGGAGTGTGTAAACTGAATTTGCTCTGTGCAAGTCTGTGTTGTCACACTGTCTGAAAAACGCATCCTGAAGATGGGCGAACGCCCGAAATCGGTCGATGATCACAAAATGAAGCAGGCTACCACGGAAAATGTCTCTGAAACAGATTTGTTGTGGGATAAAGGAAACAAAAGTTACGACCGTTTTTTTTTATGGTGAAAAACGCGAATATCGACGGAAAAGTTAAAAATGCAAATATCATGGACACTATTGAGAATCGGCCCAGGGTGAATAGAAGATTTTTTTGTTGCATTTGAGCTGTTGAATCACTTCCCGAAGTTTCGACCTCTGCTCCGTGTACACCCTGAATATGTATGACCACATACAGTCCTTACTACAAATTCCATTGGTCACCAATGTATCTCCAATATCTGGGGCTTTTTCTTCTGTACTACAATGTAATTAATTTTACTATCTCTTCTCCCACTAACTATATATTTATGTTAAGATAGTGAGTAACATTTGAAATTGAGAAAATGGGTCATGTTATGTATTAGTCATGTAAATATATATTATCATGTATATATTTTATGTATTAACAGCTATAAGGGAAAGTCGTATGAGTGTTTAAACAGTCTTTTATTTCGTATTTACCTTTACTTGCTTTCTCTAGTTAGAGGATATGTCATTTACGAGATCAACATAATTTTGCATGCTTTCTTTAACAATTTAAATAGAACATAAATATTATTCTATTAAAATATTAAAAAGGTGTGTGTGTGTGTGTGTGTGTGTGTGAGAGAGAGAGAGAGAGAGAGAACGTGAGAAACAGTCGAAAGAATGCAAAGCTAACGTGAACCTCTGGCAACGCGATCATTTTTTTTTTGCGAAAAATTAGTAGATTCTCTTCAAATGATGGAAACAAATTATAGAAAAAAAATCTGATGTGAAACACTCACATAACTTTCTCAGTTCTCAAAATTATAATTGACAAATTTTATAGTTTGTGTATCGACAATTATAAAATTCGTCGAAAACTGAAAAAAAACTGTTCAGTAAAAGCGCATTTCCGGTTTACTAATTTTCTTGAAACTCGTAATTTTGGCCATCTCTTTATTTCTGATTAATTTTGTTTGGATGTTAGAATTGTATAATCAACTATGATAGCATTTTAGAGAAAAACATAACCTCTCCCCTCCTCCAAAAGTGCCCTTAAATGAATTTTCCCAGAGTAATGTTTTAAATAAAAGTTGTAGATCACTGTATGTTTAGTTTATATTAAACGTTTCAAGAAAATCGTAGGAGACATTTTTGAGAAAATCAAGAAAAAGTGAAAAAAAAATCATTTAGTAAAGTGGTAATGAAAACAAACTTCCGGTTATCTGATTTTTTTCAACAACTATTCAATTCTAATTAACATTATTTAGATAATAGAATTGTTTAATAAACTGAAATAGCACTTTAGATGAAAACTTAACTCCACCCCTCCACCATAACTGCACTTTAATGAATGTGCCCAGAAAAACATTACAAATATGTAGCTCATTGTATGTGTAGTTGATATATCAAGTTTGAAGAAAATCATTGGAGCCATTTTTGACAAAAACGCAAAAAAGTAAAAAACCCAACAACTAAAATTCCAGTTGAGGAATTTTGACAGATGACCAACTGTCAGATGCCATGGTGATACCTAAACGGAATATCAAGTTTCAACTTTCTACGGTTTTTCTTTTTTGAGCTATGCTGTTCACACACACACACCACAACAACACACACACAGACCATTTGCTAAAAAACACTTTTTTTGACTCAAGAGACCTAAAAACGGATATTTCCGGTGAAAACTCGATATCGAAAATTTGACACGATTATAATACTTCCTCTTACTAGCAGTAAGAGAAAGTAAAAATATAGGGGAAAGATCGACGCTGTTTTGGATTTGTAATATGTTCAAAATTATAATAATAACTCTACAGGTTATTGCATCTCATATTCAGTTAATTTGAAAAAAAAAATATAATCTTATGAATTTCATAAAACTTTGGCATGCAAAAAAACTGACTACATATTTCTAACAGGAAGTAAAAGAGAAATTACGGGTAATCGATAAACTAAGTCAAAATACAACTGCGTAAACTTTTCTTGAAAAATTATATAAATCTGGAAATATCTTCAGTTATAATATAATATTTAACTTAGTAAAAAGAACTGTAGCAACTTAAGATTAAATAAATAAAAATTAAATGAAAATGGAAAAAAACGATTTCCTTATAAATGAATGCTTTGAACATTTTGAAATCTCAGTTTAAAGAATAATAACGTTTGGCAAATTAAGTTTTGTTGTTAAGTTGGTAGGACCGGTTGGGTTGCTATATAAGGTTTGGCGGCAGTACTTCCGCCCCCAGTAGTAGGCGTGATACAAAGTGATGGAGGCGGGAAGATGTTTAGAACCTAGAGCCGTTCTTTTATTAGTAACCGTAGTTATTACAGCACTTACATCTAGTTTACTTTGTACATCAATAATGACTGATCATTGGGAACACATTGACTGGGATAGAGATCAAGTAATACAACTTACTGCACAAGGAAATGTCACAGAGGTAGGCCTATATTATATGCCCAAGTGCACCTTATCTTGTTGACGCTATCACTAAATCACTAAAACTTTGCCAATTACCTTGTCCTATCCACATGAAACTGTATTCTCTATAAATATATATGTTAAACTACAATTAAGCCAAACCACACGCTAACATTTATTTGCGTTCCTTTTTTTTTTTTTTTTTACATTTTTTTAAATTGTTCAAAAATACATTTTTTGTTTTAAATTATCTCCAAGCTTCATAAATTTCCACCGAATGTATTCACAGAAATTATTCGGAATTATAAAGAGAAATAATATTCTCTGAATATTAAGAGAAATTTGTCGGAAAGAAATATAACTTCTCATTCACTGACATCAACTAACTACTAATTATCCTTTTTAAACTTAAAAACAATAAAATAAAAAAAACTCACCCCGCTTTCCAATAATCTTACCTAAAAAAGAAAGTTCACAGAAAGTTTGATAACTACAGAAATGTTATGTGAAATTAGTTTTCTTAATTTCTAATTATTTTCCAATCAAAAATTAAACTATAGTAGCCTTTGATGGCTGAATAAATATCTTGTAATAATTAATTGATTTAAAATCATTCGAAACATTTCGATTTCATTTTATCTACACCTTCATGATAATAAAACTGGTATTAATACAAAGCACTTACTCTGTACTGTAATTACACTTACGTACTGTAATTTTCACAATTACTCTTTAAACTTGGAGTTTTTACTAATCATTTAGTTCCCTCAATATATATATATAGAGTAAAACCGTCCGCACCCAAACAACCTTTCATAAATTCAACTTTTTCCGGAAATATGAGCCAAATGAACGATATTTGAATAATTAGTGTACGCAGTCTAAAAAAAAAAAAAATTATTGGAGCCAGTTTTCGAGAAATCATAAGAAAAAGCAAAAACTTTGAATAAAGCGGGACTTACTTTCTGTGGAAAATACTGCAAACCACGAGCAATATTTGGTTTTTGCACTGTTCATACATGCACTATAAATATTTGTTGTGGTTGATTCCGCAGAGCTGGAAGCATCAGAAATATTTTTCATGATAGCCTGCTTCTTTTGGTGGTCATCGACCGGTTTCGGGCGTTCGCCTATCATCAGGATGTTTTTGTCGAAACAGTGCGATAACATAATAGACTTACCCTAAACAAATTCAGTTTATAGACTGTTTTTTTTTTTTAAGTGTTTTTTTATGACCTTAATAGTTGTTTATATAATAATTTTTCAGTGATATATTTATAAAAAAAAAAAATTGTATTTAAGTTCATCTTGTTATATTTAAGCCTGTAAAGAATCCATATTTAAGTTTACTTGAGTACGTGAATGATATGTGGATTATGAAAAGGTATAAAATATGGAATGTATAATACGTGATTATCAAATAACATGCTCAACAACATATTTACTTACTTATACTATCTTAAGATCATTCAGCTAGTTTTTATCATTTCTTATCATTGATTATTCCACAATAAACCACGGCTGACACGGTGGTATTTCGTTTTGTTCCACAATCAACGTACAATTAAAAAATAAAATAGTAAGATAGTATGAGTAAATAATTATCAAAGTAACGTAATTTAAGTTATACATCTCCACTTAAAAGGAACAATGTACAATAGCCCCCCCCAAAAAAACCATGTGTTTGCCCACGCAGATATAAGGAACCCCTTCTTAACCTATTAGGTCATAACAAAAACACTTTTGAAAAACCAGTATATTAACTGAATTCGCTCTGTGGAAGTCTGTGTTGTCACACTGTCTGAAAACCGCATCCTGAAGATGGGCGAACGCCCGAAACCGGTCGATGACCACAAAATGAAGCAGGCTACCACGGAAAATGTCTCTGATGCTTTCCAGCTCTGCGAAACCAACCACCACAACAACATAAAAAGATTTATTTTGATAATACTGGTTAAAAAAAGGTTCAGTTTGATAATATTGGTTAAAAAGGGTTCAGTTCTATAATATAGGTTAAAAAAAGAGTTCAGTTCTATAATATAGGTTAAAAAAAGGGTTCAGTTCTATAATATAGGTTAAAAAAAGGTCCAGTTTGATAGTATTGGTTAAATAAAGATTCAGTTTGATAATATTAGTTGAAAAAAGGTTCAATTTAATAACATTGGTTAAAAAAAGGTTTAATCTTTATAAAAAGAGATTCAATTTAATTAAAAAATGGAATAATTTGGTTGAAGAGAGGCTTGATCTGAATATAAAATTCTTGTTTATTATTAATCCTAAAGAAAGCAACTGTTCAACTTATTCAATTTGGAACCGACAATAGAGATTTGCCGAGATATTTTGATTCCAGAATTCAGTAATCGGAATTACTTTTTTTTTATCCAACACCGTCCCGTGGCAGCGTTGCCGTACGGTGTCTTGCTGCTCACTGTACTCGTGCACGCTACTGCATTGCCGAACCACACTTGATAGGCGGAGTCGCGAACATCCTTCAAAGCTGCGCAAACTTCCTAGGTGTTCTGCTTCCATTTCACCTTCCTGGCATAGTGGGCACTGGTCATTCACAACCACGCCAATCCTATATAAATGAGCTTGCAGATAGTCGTGCCCGGGTCATCAGACGAAACGCTGCAACTCCGACATCACGAGGTATATTGGGGAGCCAGCTGCTGTTATTTCTTTTCTTCTGTAAGGGCCTTATATCGCTCGATGCTGCTCTTTGTCTAACTTAGTAATTACCATTACATATTCCGAATTATTAGTTATTATTTTTTTCTAGTTCACAAGTTATCACGGAAACAACCCCAACGTTTTATAAAAAAAAAAAACTCATGTCACAACTATAGAATGCAAAAATATTCAGCAATTGAAGGAATACTAAATCAACATAACCTTTATCTGAATTTCATGTTATTAATACTATATTAATTTGGAAAAATATTGGCAATGTTATTACAAATAGACGACACAGAAATTCCAGTCAGTTTTCATAATAAATGAAGATAAATAATAATGAAGTTATGGGGGGGGATACAATAGGAAGCAATGCATATCATATTAACATTCATACCTTCATTTTAGGTAAAGAAGTATTTCATTTGGTTTTCTTGTTCAAATTTTTGTTTTTATTCTAATTCTAATTATAATTAAACATGAAATTGGTAAATAAATTGATATCTAAAGAATTATCAACATAAGAACAAATTTACTGGCCTGTAATCGTGAATGAAATCCGATAATGAATTTTTAACTTTTTACCTTTATAAGGAGTTTGGATAAGTTGTTGGGTTGAATGTTTTCTTTTAGTAGAAATAAGATTACAGGTAGTACCAGGCTATTTGATTTATCAAATAACTGCTGACATGGAATGCATTTTATTTTTAACACGAAGTCTATATATAGCAGTAATAATAATAAACTTAAAAATAATTCTTTTCTTTCTTATTTACAAAAACAATTTTTTTCAACTTAATTTAGGGTTAAAAGCGAAATAAATTGGGAAACAAAATGCACTAAATAGTGGGAATAATGTATCGTCTAATTCTAATAGATAGAACATTGCTATTTAACGTGTATGTAGTAGGCCCCTCCATAAAGTTAAACTTTTCGAAAGGATTATTCAAAAATAATTTAAATCAATAATCATTAATCTAGTTCTGATTATAATTTTTTCGCTTTCATGGAAACATTATTCACGGCAATCTACAAATTTTTTTTCAAACTTATAATTTTTACTAAATATTTGTCTTCAGTTTGATATCAATGAAGAATAACCTAAACCATAACCTTAATAAAATGACTTTCTTGAAAAAAGTATAACCTCCTCACGTTCTCCAGAACTCCCTTAAATAAATTTCTCGAAAAAAAAATGTTTTAAAACAAAAGTGATAGATCTCTATATTCATAGTAAGTATAAAATTTAATTAAACAAGTCTGTGTTTTTATGGATTTCAAGGGCTATGAAAAACGCAAAAAATTGAAAAACTGTTCAGTAAAAACCGCACTTCCGGTTTTATTAATTTTCTCAAGCAGTCTAATTATTTCAAATTAATTTTGATTAGATGGTAAAATTGAGTATAATCAATTAAGATAGCACTTTAGAGGGAAATATAATCCCATTCTGTCCCCAAAAGTTCCCTTAAATGAATTTTACTGCACAAATATTTCAAAAAAAAAAAATTGTAGCTCATTATATGTGTACTTGATGATGTATAAATAATAATAATAAAATTGTCTCATCAGGGGAGGGATAAGCTAAGTGGTTAGCGCGTTGGACTCCCACGCGGGGGACCCGGGTTCGAGTCCAGTGATACCCTTAGATTTTTTCTTCCTAGGAGCCTCTACAGCTCACTGTTCGGTGATGGACAGTATTGTCTGTAGCGAGAGAACACTGTACGGATGCCGGCAGTCCACTGACAAGGATCCGGGCGCTAATGACTAGATGTTGAAGCGCCCTAAATTAAAAATAAATAAATAAATAAAATTGTCTTTATTAGGAACATATCATACAAATACCCAAAAAATAAATCTCTTTTGTTTTAAGACGAATACTCATGGTCCACTGACCGTCTGAGGGGTCACCTTGAACTACAAACTAAACTTTTCCCCATTGGAAATACAATTGAAGACAAAAGAAAATATAATTGAAAATCAAAAGTCCTAAATATTACAATAACAACAATACAAAAACAAGAAAAAGAATCATTACACCATTAAACTGAAATGCACCAAGCCTTCAGTTAAACTTAATGCCATTCTCCTTCCCGCTAGGACGCCCCCATTCTTAAATAAAACAATCTCCTATTTTTTCAAATTAACCATCAAATTCCAAGCATTACAATATTTGGAAAATGAATTAATCATACTTTGCAAGGAGAGTCGGTCTATCGCCAGCAGTACCAAATCTGGCCTATTTTTAAAAAATTCATAAGAAATTCTATCCGTCCAGGGGGCTTTATTAACTTTTGCCCTATTCAACACAGCTAGTAATCCTGACATCCCAAAAGGAGCATCTAAAAAAGCCATTAATTATTTGGGGTTTAACATAACTTATTCGAGTGGCATTTAATGATGGATTCAACAAATTTTTGAAGTGGTTTACCCAACTTACAACTGGTATATTTCTATCAAAATTAAACTTTTCAACTTTAAAATAACGAACTAAGCCCCAGAGGTCTTTAGCGTCTTTGACTCCACTAAAAGTAGTAACAATATTTTTCATGTGTTGTTCTTTCTTGACTCTACATAAATTCTTATGTTCATTTCTTATTTTCAAATAAAACATTCTAATTGTAGAGGAATTAATTTTTCGAAAGATGTTCAACAAGTTATATAAATGGTCTCGTTTCTTTTTACATTCCCTATCATACCAATTTTGCTTATAAATGGCTTATATATTGCCTACTTTTATAAACCATATTGTACTTATCGCAGTTATAGTTTTGCATCCGTTAATTTCAATAAACATGCTATTGGCTTCTCTGCAGATACATATAATTTAGAAACAATCTTTTCTATTTCTTCCATATAAATATCTTTACTGCCAAATTCCATATCAATTTGGGAAGCAAAGACATAATGTCGTTAGGTTTAACTTACTTATTCATATATCTCAGAGTAATGGGAAAATGGTCTGAAAAACTGTTGTCTTACTTGAAAAATTTCTACATACGGAAGCACCTCAACAGAAACAGCACATAGGTCTATTGTCGAGCATCCCATCGCCCCTATAAGTGTATATTACCCATTATTATCTCCCTTTACACGGCCATTTAATATCATAAAACTAAAATCCTCAAATAAGGAAAATAATTGCTTCCCGTTTGTATTTAGAAAGATAGCACTTTAGATGGAAATATAATCCCATTCTGTTCCCAAAAGTTCCCTTAAATGAATTTTACCGGACAAATATTTAAAAAAAAAAAAGTTGTAGTTTATTATATGTGTACTTGATGATGGTGTATCAAGTTTAAAGAAAATCGTTGGAGCTGTTTCCAGGAAAATAAAAAAAAAACATTTGTTGTAACACTTTACTAAGAAGTTCATATTTTGTATTCTGATTATCAATCGGGACATTTAGCTACGGTTTGAAATGGAATGTTTCAAACAAAAATACTTCATTTGTAATTGCGATTTTACTATTTTGTTTGTTTGTTTCAGTTTTATGCGTTTAAACCAGAATGCTAGTCAACCTTTTTTCAAACTTGATACAATCTAGTAACGTGTATGTAATAGGCCCACTCACTTATATTTTTAATTTTTTTTTCTCCTCGAGAAAATTGATTTTATGAACTTTGAGACGGCAACTTTAGACTTATCTCTAAACTGCGATTTTCAATAATATAAGGTGCCCCTAACTGTGTCAGCATGTTCGTTTACCATAAAAATAGTATTAAATATACAAAACACTTAATAAAAGTTTCACTTTGAAACTAATTGCAGTAAATATTTACTTGAATATTTCACCATGGACATCTTGCAATATAACCTTCTATAACCATCAATTTAATTTCCACGAAGTTTCATAATTCATTAAAATAAAAAATACCAACAATAAAAATGAATAATAAAGAAAAAAATAGCACGTTATTATTTATATAACTTTTGATAAAATGCTAAAACTCTAGAATATAAGTAATTGAAATACTTATATTTCATATGCAAAAAACATGCTGCTAAATTGTTTTACTTATTTTATAATACAAATGTTAAAACAATGCGTTTATAATTGAATGAATTATCTGATAGCATTTTAGTAAATTTCAATAAACAACTTAGGGAAGGGAATAGTTAAGTGGTTAGCATACTGGACTCCCACGCGGAGGTCCTGGGTTCGAGTCCAGCTGTGCTGCCCTTAGATTTTTTCTTCCTAGGAGCCTCTACAAGAGAACACTATCCGGAGGCCGGCAGTACAACTGAGAAGGCTCCGGGCGCAAATGACCATAGATGTTGATGCGCTTTAAATTCAAAAAAAATAAATAAACAACTTAAGAAGTTGGCAAGTTAAAATTAAACATGCCATAATATTATTATTGTGTTATATTCCCATACGGTGACATTTTGTTAATAAGTTTTGAAGAGAATTGTAATTTAATAAAAATAAAAAATATACATTTGTTTATATTGAAATCATAGAGTCAATGGTTTGTATGTATATAATTAATGAAATGAAGATTTGTGTTTTAACACATGAATATCTGATACTTTTCGGGTACCCTAAATAACAAATAACTAATTAAGAAAAACAGATAGATATGTTTAATGTTAAATTTTCATTTACCATGTGAAAATTGGAATATTCCATTTAAAGAAAACTTGAAGATTAAATATTATGCACAATTCCAGTAATGTGCACCTTGACTGGAAATATTCCAGTGGTATTCAATATTTTGTAGTTTACATTCCTATACGTATGACCTAAATATCCACATTCTATAAACTCCAATTATCTCTAAAGTCTATATTACTCATAAATTACTCACTTGGAGAACTTGGGACTTGTTGCTTTTAGGTCATAGGGAGCAATATGAATGTAAACTTATTGTAGGCTCGGCGGACCCTCCATCAATCCCTACCTAATAAACCTTGAATGACAGTTGTTTGTAGTTAAGATTAATGATTCACGAAATATGCAGAAACCCATTAAATGAACTGGAAAATGTTTCAATTAAAAGTAATATGCAGTTAGCATTGCCTGTTTAAAGAAATTCTTTTGGGACCGTTTTCTTTAAAATCTCGAATAACCCAAAAATTTAGATCGTAAGGTAAGTATGCCGCTTAAATAACTTTAAACATTGGATTGGGCAATGCATTTATTAGAATTTAGAATTCTAGAATCGTACATTATATTATACTGAAGCAGCACGTTAGAAGAAAACTTAACGCGTTGCAATTCGGCCGGAAGTCCACAGAAGTCATTTATTTTGCAAATATGTATAAAATAATTATAGTCATCCATCTGTATGTGTTCAGTTTAGTTTCTGCAAAGTTTAAAAAAAAATTGTAATAGCCGTAAATAGGCTCTATATTTTGATTGTTGTCTTCAGTATAATTTGCTGATTATTCCCTCAAATTCTAATCCTATTATTATACTCGTAAAATACTCGCGAGAAAACACTGTCTGGAGGCCGGCAGTGCACTGAGAAGGCTGCAATGTTGACGCTCATTAAATTAAAAAATATATATATATTATATATATATCTATTCTTATCCTTATCCCTTTCTATTATTTATGTTTATTAAACTTTGTACTATACTTACAAATGAATCATTACCATTTTTGCCTGTCCGGACATATTACCACCGGTCTAAATTTAATTACAGAAAAAAAATATGGCGGAGAGGCATCTAACATTCACACACAAAAATAATAAAACAAAATATTTACTTACCCCCTCTTAAAAGGGCTGTTGCTGCTGTAACGCGCGCACATACCGACCACGCACTGAGAATCGAATTACAGACAGTACAACTTACAACTATTAACATGATCCACACTTCTATGACGTCACAGCCAATAGCACTGCTACTGCATTATTGATTACAAATATATCAAATATTTAATTTTATTTGTAACAAAACCATTGCCTTCTAGTTAATATATTATTCCCACTCCTATGACGTCACACAGCCAGTGTTTAATACTTAATCCTATTAAGAAAAAAATATCTCTTCTTATTTTAATCTCTTTTTATTATTTTTGTTTATTAAACTTTGTAATCAAATGAACATATATCTTGCCAGTCAGGACATTACTTGCTTTACTTATATCTCAATTCGATTATGAAGTATGTTTGTATATACAATGAGTCATCATGCCATGTCTCAACAAAAATGTAAACACCTGCCATTATTTGCACAAGGTTAATTATTTTTTATTTCGAACATGTTATCTCTAACATGCCTCAACTTGCCTCACCCTCTATATGACTTTTGCTATGCTACCATAAATTTAATTTATTTTCCATAGTTTATATTTCTTTACTATATATAATTTTGTTTGCCCCTCTTTGTTCAGCATTGAGAAGAGCATTAAATTTCGGTAAGTGAGAAGAGTTTTTTTTATTATTTTAAATAAAATGTAAGGAAATTAATAAAAAACAAAATAAAATATGTTTTATTTATTGAAACATAATGCAAAATATTTACAGAAAAAACTTCAACTTTAAAATAAAATTAATTTCTTAATGGAAAATACAATTTAGGAAAAAACAAATAGGCAGAGAAATGTTCACTATCGGATTTATTTTTGTCGGTTGCTAAAAGTTCATTTTCCCTGATACACATTCAATTCCATTCAAGGTTTACGGGTTTTTTAGAACCTCCCCCGTGACCAGCAGTCAGGTTTTATTTTCTTCTACACCAGTGACCGACATTCTAGGTTTGCGTGCAATTTAGTGCATCGCCAGTGACCATATTCACACACATCAAGGCAAAAATATTTCTGTATCATTCCAACCTAAGTTACTGTTTAGCCAATTATTGTTAATGACTTGAATTGTACAAATTTTGCAAGAGAAATCTTTTCTTATTATAACCCTTAACCCTAAAATTTATAATTAAAATCAATACATTTGAAAATATCTCTAATCACTTCATATTCAACTTCCCTATCATTCCATCCAATTTTATGATAATAATTCTCTAAACAATAATTAGTTCTTCTCTTTTAATCTGTTTGTTTATGTTGTATTAGCGGTTTGAATATCCAATGTCGAACAGTTTGATAGTTATAATCAAAAAGAGAGAGCTCTTTAACAATATAAGCTCCTACACTATCCACAAAGCACTGTAAGTTAGCATAACGATTAACTGAGAAATCTATGTTCAAATCATCGTATGGAAAAGCTTTACAATTTAAATGAAGTTTTACATTTGATATATTACAATGGTCAAAGTGGCTAGCATTGCTTTCCATTATTTGCTCGCTCAGTTTGAAAAGCTAAAATGAGGTAGCACGGCTTTTCCAGCTGACTTTTTTCACCGACCAGATTTGTCTTTGAATTGCCGGCAACGGTGGGTAATCATAGCGTTCCCAGCTCCTAAAACAAAGTGAAAATACCTTTTCAGATTTAAGATGACCGCATAACAGCCAGTCTCTGATGTTCGTAGATGGTGACGTAGGGCAGCATCCAGTATATTTTCACCAATTCTATTTTACAGTTTTCCACCGCATCTTCAGCTCTCTGTCGGTTGAATTTGTAAGTATTTCCATCTTGTTTGCTTCCAGCGAGTATCAATTCTTGTTTAACATTGATCACAATCTTCTGATAGCCTTCGCAAAATCCCATTAGTGATGACAGAGGAATGCATAGATTAAAGTATCCCTCATTTGAAGTGATGTTCAGCGTAACAATTTGAGGATAGCACTAGCCCCAGTTTTGTAAGTATTGGCAAGTACCCTTAGGTGAAACCAAGCCTTTAAGTGTGCAAGCAATTCGGGTAGTAGAAGCCAGTGAGTAGAGTCGTTTCTGTGTAACTATTTTTTTGTGTTGTGCTTAAAACGTATTATTCTGATTTATATGAGTTTTTCTAATTTCTCAAATTGAAGTTTTGTGCGAAATAACTTTTGTCACATAGGTACGAAAAAAAATAATTCTGCATTTAACTTGGAAAACAAAACAAAACAAAAAATCTATTAAAATTTGGTATTTATCTATTCTATTTTATTAGAACTAAAATAACATAATTTCTATAAAGTAATCAAGTAAGAGTCTCATTTTGTCAAAATTTTAATTAAAAATTAGTGGAAAACCAGTAACTTATTTGTGCAGTGAAGTGACAAGTTCATTCGTAGGTATGACTGGCAGTTATCTATATTACTTATTGCCTGAATGTAACCTTGACATTGAACTTCAAATAGCAGTTGTGCGTACGTATATTATATAAACCAGAAAATTTTAATTTTAAGTTTCACCAATATAATAACTTCAAAATAAAATAAAAATGAGTTCTTCTCATAAACTGGATCAGCTTTTGAAGTATTTTGCTGATTTGAAAGCTGATATAGAATCTATAAAATTACAACAAACTGGTATTATAACTTCTGTTGATAAGTGTAATGAAACTCTTTCTTGTCTAAATATTATTCAAAATGATATAAAGATATTAAAACAAGAGAAAGATGTAATAAAAACAGAAATTTCCAGAATTAAAAACTATATTGACAGTGAAAATCAAAAGAAGTTGAGGAAAACTTTGATTATATTTGGTGTACCATATTCGGAAGGAGAAAATTTAAAAGAGGTTTTAAAAGCTATTTGTCTACACATTGAATATAAATATTGTGAAACTGTATTTCCTACTATGTTTAGAAAACTTGATGAAAAACGACATCTTACGTCATTTATGTCAAGCTAAATAATATTAATTCCAAGGAAGTTTTCTTGAATAAATTAAAAATTAAAAGGAATAATTGAGATCTTAATGTTTGTAAAATGAATGAAATATTTGAGAAAAATACTAAAATCTTTATTAACAAAGCGATGTCCTACAAAAATCAACTTCTGTTTAAAGAAGCAAAACAGTTGCAAAAGGAGAACGTTATCAATACGTTTGATTTAAAAATGGCAATCTGGTTTTGTAAACAATCGGATCAGCACTCTCCAGTAGCAATAAAATGTTCATCGGATTTTCAAACTTCTTTTGATGTGCATCCCACAGAGTATCTAACTGACTCTGATGAATTTAATTCAAGAGGTGAAGATTCAAATAAAAAACTTAAGAAAAGAAAAATGAAGGACCGGAGTCCCAAAAAATAGCAATCAATAGTTGCTAGCTGTTAATATCTTTCGTAACAGTCACACACAGATAATTAAACTAAAATTTCCTTTAATACTAAAACTAAAATGTTTATAATATACTTAATTTGGAATGTAAGAGGTCTCAAAATTTTTGTTAGATTTGTCTATAACTGTTTAAGATTTTCTACTATTAAGATTTGGTTCATATTATTCAAATACCCTATCTGCAATTAGGCAATTGTGATGGATGCAAGAAACATAAAAATATATTAATTTAAAAAAAAAAAAAAAATATCAAGAATATGTGACAATTCCCTTGCAAAAGGACATTTCAGGTAGAAGAGTACAGTTATTGGAAAAGTTGATCAACCTTGATAGCATTATACTACCCCATTGAACGAACAAAGAGAAGACATTCTTTTCAAGCCAGATTTGTTGTAGATACCAAGGAGAACACATCAGAACAGTACCAGTTTTAAGTTACTTACAACATAAGAGTTTATTCCAGTTAATTTCATTATACTTATAAGCTTATTATTGTGATATTTTAAAGTAACTTAATTTCTCTTAGAGAATATATCTATTTTAAATACAGTGTGATCTCTTAATACTTCTATCTTTATCTCAAACATACATACAAGCCCTTTTACAAAACCGCTCGTGCTACTACAAACATACAACACACACATCACCCAAATACATTTTACAATTCAACAAATGTCATAAAGACAAACTATCTATTAACAATAAGCATTACAATTCTTATCTTACAATAAGAGTTTTGAGTCCAGTTTCTAAGTTTATTAAAGTCCAGTAATACAATATCCACTGATTTTTTTCACTTAGTTCACAGTGTAAAATTACTTCAATTTTACAGAAACTGTAAATGAAGTTGCTAAATATATGTATAAATATATAATGTGTTTTATAGGAAATTGCAGCAATTTAAAAACGGCCTTACTTATTAATACCTGTAAGAAACGATATGTTTCCTAAAGTAAATATGTTCAAAAGTGTTTAAAATTAAATATGCAATTCGTCAGAAGATCCTTTTATCAAATTATTTCACTCATATTATTACTTTCTCTTACTCCTAGTAAGAGGAAGTATTGTAATCGTGTCAGATTTTCGATATCGAGTTTTCACCGGAAATATCCGTTTTGAGGTCCCCTGAGTCCAAAAAAGTGGTTTTTAGCAAATGGTATGTGTCTGTTTGTGTGTGTGTGTGTGTATGTACGTATGTGAACAGCATAGCCCAAAAACGAAAAACTGTAGAAAAATGAAACTTGATATTCCGTTTAGGTATCACCTTGGGATCTGACACTACGTTATCTGTCAAAATACTTCAACCGGAAGTACCACTTTACTAGTTAGATTTTTTACTTTTTTGCGATTTTCTCAAAAATGGCTCCGACGATTTTCTTTAAACTTGAAACATCAACCACACATACAAAGAGCTACAACTTTTATTTGTAACATTTCTCCGGAAAAAAACAATGAAGGGCACTTTCGGGGGAGGGTGGGGTTCGGTTTCCATCTAAAGTGCTATTTCAGTTTATTAGACAATTCTGTCATCTAAATAATGTTAATTAGAATTAAATATGTTGTTGAAATTCCGAGTTTGAAAAAAAATTGGATAACCGGAAGTGCGTTTTTACTTTACCACTTTATTAAATGATTTATTCTCTTTTTCGCAATTTTCTCAAAAATGGCTTCGACGATTTTTTTGAAACTTCATATATAAACTAAACATGCAAAGATCTACACCTTTTATTTAAAACATTTCTTTGGGAAAATTCTTTTAAGGGCACTTTGGAGGAGAGGTGGGGTTATGTTTTTCTCTAAAGTGCTATCATAGTTGATTATACAATGCTATCATCCAAACATAATTAATTGGAAATAAATAGATGGCTGAAATTCCGAGTTTCAAGAAAATTAGTAAACCGGAAGTGCGCTTTTACTCAACAGTTTTTTCAGTTTTCGACGAATTTCATTAAATTTGGTACACAAACTATAAAATTTGTCAATTCTCATTTTGAGAACTGGAGTAAGAGAAAGTTGTGTTTCACACCTGTTTCTTTTATTTTTTATTTATATTATTTTATATCATAAAAATCATAAAGTCTTTTTGTAAATGGCGTTTTCATTTTTTGTTGTTGTTTTGGCTTACACTATGAGAGTGTTTTACAATGAATAAGTTGATAATGTTCATTTTAAGTTGTCTGTAAACTTTCTCTTATTCTAAACCACAATATATTTGTTTATTTACTGAAATTTTATTTTTAATATTCAATATAAGAATGTTTTTTAGTTACACATACAAGATACTTCTTTTGTATTTCTTATTACTTTTACATTATTATTATTATTATTATTGTTTTTCATAACTGTTTTGAAACATATTATTTCTTTTTCTTTAAATTAACTATTGTCATTATTGTGCCCAACTCTTGTTTGTATAGGACATAAAGTCCTGAAAGCAAATGAAGATTTATTATTATTATTATTATTAAGTGTGCAAGAAATTTCTGGATTTCTTATACGCTCTATTTCAACTCCACTCAGTTCATATCTTGTAATTGAAAAATGTAAGCATATACAATGAGCCATCTAGGAAAAGGTTTATTTTATATGTTTCTAACAATGTTGTTACTTAATCCTATTAAGAAAAAAAAATCTATTCTTATCTTAATCCCTTTTTATTATTTTAAATGGTTTGTTATTTTTATTTGGAACATTGGTAATACTTATTTCTATTAAGAAAAATATAAGTATATACAATGAGACATCTAGTAAAAGGTTTATTATTTTTTTTCTAACAATGTTAATAGTTAATTCTATTAAAAAAAAAAAATCTATTCTTATCTTAATCTCTTTTTATTTAAATCTAATCTTTTTTAAATTTAATCTTCAATCTTTTTTTAAACATATTATATATATTTTTCGATAGGAAAATCATTGAAAATTTTGAGAAGATCATGCAGAAATAAGACTGAAAATCTAGTTGAAGTAATAGAACTCCAATGTAATTGATATGAAAGTATCTGAAATTTAAAAATGTATTTTTACTATCTCTTAATCATTGTAAGCGGAAGTATTGTGATTGGATTGAATTTTTGAGATTGAGTTTTCACCGGAAGTACATGTTTGGAGGTCCTCTGAGTACGAAAAATAGTTAAATCTCAGTAAGCACAAACCTGGTAATCCGTCTATATACTACCGCCGCATTTGACACGAAGGTTTCTGGCAAATTATTCAAACGGAAGTGCGACTTTACTGAATAGTTTGTTTACTATTTTCTCAAAAACGGTTCCAAAGATTTTCTTTAAACATTATATATTATCTACACAGATAAATGTCCCATCACTTTTATTTGAAACATTTTTCTAGAAAAAAAAAATCTGGTGTGAAACACTCACACAACTTTCTCTTACTCCTGTTCTCAAAATTATAATTGACAAATGTTATAGTGTGTACCAAATATAACGAAATTCGTCAAAAACTGAAAAAGCTGTTCAATATAAGCGCGCTTCCGGCTTACAATTTTCTTAAAACTTGGAATTTTGGCCATCTATTTATTTCTAATTAATTTTGTTTGGATGATAGAATTGTATAATCAATTAGATACCACTTTAGGGGAAGCTGCAGCCACCCTCCCCTAAAACTGCCTTTACATGAATTTTTCCAGAGAAATGTGTTAAATAAAAGATGTAGATCTTTGCATTTTTATTTTGTATACGAAGTTTCAAGAAAATCGTCGGAGCCATTTTTGAGAAAATCGCGAAAAAATGAAAAAAATCATTTAGTAAAGTGTCAAAACAAACGCACTTCCGGTTATCTGATTTTTTTGCAAACTCGGAATTTCAACAACATAATTAATTCTAATTAACATTATTTAGATGACAGAATTGTCTAGTAACCCGAAATAGCAGTTAAGATGAAAACCTAACCCCTCCACTCCCCCAGAAGTGTCCTTAAATGAATTTCCCTAGAGAAATGTTTCTTTGTACGTTGTAGCTCTTTGTATGTGTAGTTGATATAACAAGTTTAAAGAAAATCGTCGGAGCCATTTTTGAAAAAAATCGCAAAAACGTAAAAAAAACACCTAGTAAAGTGGTACTTCCGGTTGAGGAATATTGACACATAACGCACCGTCAGATCCCAAGGTGATACCTAAACGTAATATCAAGTTTGAACTTTCTACGATTTTTCGTTTTTGAGCTATGCTGTTCACATACATACACACACACAGCCACACACACACACACACACATACAGACCATTCGCTAAAAACCACTTTTTTGGACTCAGGGGGCCTCAAAACGGATATTTCCGGTGAAAACTCAATATCGAAAATTTGGACACGATTACAATACTTCCTCTTACTAGGAGTAAGAGAAAGTAAAAATAGTTTAAGTAAAAAAAATAATTTTTAATAGTTTTGAGGAATTTGTGGCGTAGAATTTCATACATATGGGGATGGTTCTAGGTTATTGGCGCGCTCTTCAATACCGTACCTGTTTGGGTTAATAGTTTGGTACTAGTCCCCCCCCCCCCCATCGTTTTGATGGGTTTTACAAGCGCATCTGTGTTAGATCAGTTTTATAAGCAATAATAATATTTATTGAATATATTTTTATATATATTTTTTTTTCATAATAATTTATATTTTATATTAAACTGATCATCTTTAATAAAATCATCTAATACACATTGCAAAACATGTACATTTTGAAGTCTGATAAATTTTATTTATATATTAAATTGTAATACTTCCTTTTACATACTTTTTCCGCCCGTATTTGAGTCAGTTTTGCTTTCCTATATCATGTAGCCCCAGTATACTTTATTGTTTTTTTGAGCAAGCAGTCTCGACCGGTTTAAAAGTAGAGCAAATGTCCAATAGAGAGGCGTAAGTGTTCTACAGTGATCATTCTGGTCGTAGAGCGAACCAACAGGAAATTCCACCACTCCAATCCAGCAAAGATGCTTCTACAAATAAAAGTCTTTATCCGAATACAGGCAACACTTAAACTCCTTGGAGGTCTGAAGACATAGGATTATCCTACTAAACAATTTTCTTATACATACCAACCTCTTAAAAGTTCTACTAATTTCTTCTGATCATCACTGTTAGAGGAAATAAAGCGATCGTGCCAAATTTTGGAAATAGAGTATTAACCAGAAATACACGATTTGAGGTCCCCTGAGTCGAAAAAAAAATGGATTTTAGAAAATGGTCTGTATATGTGTGGATGTGTGTGTGTGGTGAAAAGAATATCTCAAAAATGAAGAGTTGCAGGAAGTTCAAACTTGGCATTCCGTTTAGGTACTACCACCACATCAGACAGAAAATTTCGGTCAAAATCCATCAACCGCAAGTGCCACTTTACTGAATTTTTTTTTTTTCAGTTTTTGTGATTTTCTCGTAAACGGCTCCAACGATTTTCTTTGATCTTGATATATCTACTACACATACAAAGAGCTACAACTTTTATGTATAACATTTCTCTGGGAAAATTCATTTAAGGGCACTTTTAGGGAAGGGGTGGGTTTACGGTTTTCTCTAAAGTACTATTTCAGTTCTTACAAAATTCTATCATCTAAATAATTTAATTAGAATTAAATATGTTGTCGAAATCCTGAGTTTGAAGAAAATCAGATGACCGGAAGTGCGACTTTACTGAATAGGTTTTTCAGTTTTTTGTGATTTTCTACATAAAAATGCCGACGGTGTTAAACACTAATAAGAATTGAAGTGTGAAGAAAATTTGCCATTTCGCAGTAAGAGAAAGTCGTGTGAGTGTTTCAGACCAGATTTTTTTTCTTTGTGGACATTGACATTAAAAGCTGCTTATGAAGTACATTTTGAGGTTTCTGCAACTCCCAGACCACAGGTTACCCAAAATAATAGCCAGGCAAGACATTGAGAAAAAGGTTTTCTGAAGATTGGGTGAAATTGTGTTCTCAATTGCAGAAGCCAGAGTTCCAAAGTGAAAATTTAACTAGCGGAGAAATTAATTTAAATAATTACATAAAATATCAGTATCATAAAAATATACCCCAGACTACAATATAATGCCGATATTTTCATGGTGGGTCTTTTGCGTATGTTAAACTTATAATGCAAGGCAGATCAAATTCATTATACCTGAATTACAGGGACTTTAATCCAGATTCCTGTCATGTGTATACACATTGCAACTTACAAGAAGAAGAAGATACTGTACATTTCATTGGAATTTATCCGATATTAGCTGCTCCTTATCGGTTCCAATTTTTTGGAAAAAATAAGCTTACAATAAAGGAATTGTGCAAATTTCTTAATGTTCAAGAATGGTGTAATTTATTTAAATATCATTTAAAAAATGCCTTATATTACAGGAAAGTATTAATAGCGGAATTTCACCAGATTCGCTAATGCAACAACACATATTATTCTCTTGACAAATGTTAAAATAGGCTCCTTGAAAAATGTCATTTCCTTCAATGTTATTAAATTATCTTATTATTGCTATTAAAGTAGATTTCCTTTTATAATACAACAATATGAATTGTTCCCTAATTTCGTTGGGAAATTATTACAAACCGCACTGTCTTTGATGAAATAATCATGTTCTATAAAGCGTTTTGTTAAATATTATTCCAATATTTGGTGAATAGATTTAGCATCAAGCAACTACTGTTCGGAGATCATTTGTTTTGTTTTTTAATTAATTGAAAATTTACAACTGCTGGTACGTTTGCGTAACCAGCAACAAGTAAATGAGATGAGTCACAATTACGGTAATGGAGAAATTTCCTGGTGGGGACTTCACATTGTTTCGCTGCGCACACTTATAAGATATCACGAGGCCACTGCCGCCTCAGTCGTCGAGGAGGTTTATCTGGAATGGATGCTGAAGAAAGTTGATGGGATTGTGATGACGGGCGAAATGGGTTTGAAATTTGCAGTAAGTATTTGGACTAGGTCACTTATAAATAGATTGTCAGGTTAGAAACTTAAAACGGAACATTGGTTATCCAATGGAGTATTTTGGATTGTAAGGTTTGGAAGCGGTTCATGTTGGAACGCTTGGTTGAGCCCCATAACTCGAGTTCGTAAGTCCAAATTGGTTTTAACAGTAGATTCTAGATAAGTACTTTGTTATTTAAAGTTAGTTTTGATCGTTTGTTGTCGCTTGAATAGGCAGTAACGTTTTTTTACTTCGCTTCATTTTAGTCTTGTATGTGGGTTCCGTGTCAGGCGTTTGTCTATGTAGAATACTATTGAACGATATCAACGCATGGTAATAAGATGTGGTTCATATGAACTGGGGACAAATGGCACATCTCAGAGTGGAAGTTATATATTTGCTATTTTTGCTTTTTTGAACGTTAACCTTCATTCTCCATCTGCAAAACCATCATTTGTGTTACTAATTTTTTTATAATTTCTTAAAAAAAAAAAAAGAGCTATATGAATTTTGTAGATTTATATTCCTTCTTATAAATGGAATATTTCATTAACATTTATTAAATTCTCTATTGAAATGTCAGTGACATATTTTTGACAAAAATAATAAAATAGAAAACAAAAATCTGGTGAAGGTGCTTCAAGATAAAATGGATTTTGATCAATTTCTATTGTACCATTTTATTTATTTTATCATTACAATATATATAACACTATAGCGTGCTAATTGTGCTAACTGAAAAAAACTTGAAGGAAATTCTGTCGGAAATTCGTTATTAGCACCTTGGGAGGCATTTTAAACCTTCCTAGATATACAAGAGGTTTGGAGAATCCTAAGCTTCAGTCAAGCCTGTAATCAAAATAAATTGAGCTATTGAGAGCTTTAGAAATAACCTACCCAGAATGATGGCAGTTATTTATTATGAGCTTAGCTTGCAGTGAATCACGAGATGAGATCTCATTTAAGATCTCTGATTTGTTGGGGGCATAACCTCGATAGACGTTCAGCGTGCAGTCATTGCAAACTGGCATAAGTTTTGGTTACATTTTAGCTACACATTTATACGCTAGTTAAACTTTTAATAGCTTATTCTTGAGTGGACCAAGCAGCCGAGGGCCATAAGGCAAGATACAAACACCACTGCAATCCGAGAGGCTTCACATAGCTCTCGTTGAGATAGCAATCTTTCCTTTCTTGTAAAACGATCCCCATGCGAGGAAGGAAAGAATGGTTTCAGTCTCAAAGGATAGAAACGGTCCTTGAAAAACCGGGCAACACAGAAAAGAAAGGGTATTCAGGAAAGAATATACTAAGATATACAAGCAATAAAGAAATTAGAAACACTGCATATTAATAGGGATATCGATGCTGAAAAAAATGAATTCATCTCGTTAATCATTCAAAGTAAAGTAAAACTAATAGCTACAATTAAGCTATATATTTTATTTTTTAATGTTTTATTTGATGAATCTAATTGCAAATTATTACAGTAAAAAAACCATAATAGCTACGTATATAAATGTTGCTAGCTATAGTATATAGTCGTGGGCTTGATCTAAACTATACCAAATCTATTTTAATTTTTATTTCATTTTTTTTTTTTTAGATCGATTCGTCTGTAACATTTTGCGTAGCAGTAATAATTAGCTTTAATTGGTTAATGTTCGAAATTAATTTGTTAAGCAATAAACTGACTAAAATAGACGTTTAAGGACAACTGGTACACAATTAACCATGCTATAACTTGACACTCAATCAATAAAGAATGTTGCTTTTTATGTTGTTGGTATTAAATTTTCTCTTATTACCGAAAAGGATGTATGTAGTATAATTTTTGAAATATGCTTTTCACCAGAAATTTATTCTTGAGGTCTCCCTTAAGAATGAAAAATGTATTAGCCTATTTTTCTAGTCAACTTAACGTCCAACCACGTAATTAGATGATTTGGACTAAGATGTAAGCCTTAGAATGTTTTCAACAAATATTAATTTAATTTAAATATACAGATTTAAATATAAATTTAAGCAGATATTACAGTTCTTGTGGATTAGAACTTTCAGATGTAAGTCCAAGCGCATAACTACTTTATCAGATCCGCCAGTAGCTGACAAAAATGTTTACATCTGTTTCGTTAAAAAAATTAATAAAAAATACTCTCAATTCATGATGTCTATTTTAAAATTTGTTTTAGAAATTTTTCGAAACGAAATACTCCCTTTTACCGATCTTTCTTTTGGACTGATGATTGGCGGTACTTTTTGTTAATGAAAAATTAGATACTTGCACAATTAGAGATTTCAACTCTCTTGTTGCTATGGTATTTTCTAATAGACATGTCGATGTAATATGAGATATGAGTTCTTCCCAAATCTGCATCACAGACTGTCGACTGGATGGCTGGAGCTATCCCAAAGTAACGTAATACTTCACGGGCCATGGGGAGTTCAATTCTAAGCTCCAAGAGCTGGGATTGAAAGATTCCCCGAATTGCGAATGCGGTGAACGGGACACAGTGCATCACGTTCTTTTCCGATGTCCTCTCCTCGACGAGGTAAGACTCCACATTGAATTCAAGCTGAAAAGGAAGGGAGAGAATTGGCCGGGAGATTGTAAAGAGTTAATGAAAGGTGCTAGCAATTTTAAAGCTTTTGTTGACTTTGTGAAATAGCGGATATGTAGAGGTCCACCTCCACGTAGCAGGGATGGAAACTTGCCTACTATGTAAGCAAGGCTGAGTGACTATAGGCCCCGGTTTTGCGCTATGCGCTAGACACGGTGGCCTGGAGTGTGCTCTAATTTTGAATTAAAAAAAAAAAAAAAAATTTTAATTTTGTCAGTGTAATGGTCATATGCTGCTATAGCTTTCAACATAATCTTCACAGAAGAATGTTCACACACATACAAAAAAGCTATCATCTTTAATTTAGAATACTGATTAAAAATAGAAATAGGACAAATAATGTGTTGTGACTCTTCAAAACATTTAACAAGAATACTAATGTTGAATTAAATATGTTATCCCATCTACGGCGGATTTCAGCCTGATCCTTTTAGTAGCACTGCATAATATATGCTTCTGTTTACATACAAAGATTAGATTCTAGATTTTAATCAAAGTTGTTTACGGATATTGAACGATCCCTTTCACCATTTCACTTAGCCTGTGCTCCATTCCAGTCAGAACGAAATTTGTTATTTATTATAATGACCATAAAAAGGTTAATAACAAGTTATAAAATTGATTAAACAAATAATAATAATAATAATAATAAAGGACGTATAAAAACACAATTTTAATGTGTTAACTCATTTGAATCTTAATTTCTCCTATTATGAAATTTTATTTATGTTTCTATTTTATATTAATATAACAAGGGAACATTTATTCAGACAAAATGAAATGATAAATTCGTTATACTAATTTATAGTTTTTACTTCCTCTTACTGCTATGTACTTAATGTTATGTACTTGAGGGAGGGGGATAACAAATTAAATGATATTAGGAGGGGGATCTTAAAAATTAAATAATTATTAACCAGTTTATTAATTAAACCGATGAGTAATTTTAAATACAGACTATTTTTCCAAAGATGACTTGTGGGGTCTCGGTTTACCTGAATTTGGATAGGATGTATAATAAAAAAAACAATAATAAACGGATATAAAAGGAAATTTACATATTTTGAATATGTGGTTGAGTCTGGCAATGCTGGATAACATCTAGGATTTTTACCACTATTTATGTCAGTGTCCCCGTTTGGCTGGCACTAGGTTTCGGATTTTAGAGTCCCACTCTAAGAGTCTCACTCTTACGGGAAAGCCTGGAAGGGTTGGAGCTGAAGGATGTTTTAGGATATTGTAGACAGACCGGTAGATTGTAAGGTTTTTAATCAATTCTTAGAGAGAGAATCAACCAGTATGGTTTGTGATATAAACATTTAGCTGTAGTCAACTCTCTACACGAATTGATTGTAAACCTTACTCTGACGATGGATGAAGATGGTTCAGATCCAAAACAATGAAGCTTAGATAAAATCATAAAAAAATATACATTTAATTCAGATAAAATGTAAATAATATTAATATCACATTAGGGATATATATATAAACTTAAAAATTTCTATTGTCTCTAATTTGTAGGTTGGGATCTTGAATTTTGTCTAGCACATACACAACTTAACTAAAGGATGAATACTGTTTTATCGGCCACAAAAATTGATCTCCTTCTCTCCCACTAATGGGCCCACCTTATATATATTTCCTACACCTCGGATGAGTGGAACAAAGGGAAATTACTTTTCTTCTAATCATAAAAGTTGGACAGCTAATTATGACATACGTAACTGTACCTTTTGTACACAGTCCTAAAGGGGCGGGTGTTGGTGTAGTGGTTATGAGCATGGACTTGTAAGTGGGAGGACCCCAGTTCGAGTCCAGCGGTATAACTGTTAAATTTTATATTTGCTTAAAAAATGTTAATAGTAAAGTAGGTGCTTCCGCCCCCGTCCACGACACCTAATTTGGTAGTTGGACGTTAAGCCCGCCTGAAAAAATAGGCATTACTTTACACAGTCCTCAAAAGAAACCCAACTAAAGAAAAATCTAAAACGAGATATAATATTGAATTTATTTATCAAATTATTTTCTTTAATTTATTTTAATTATAAGATTTTGCTACTAATTCTTACATATTACACTATGTAAGAAGTTGCTCTCAAGCTATAGAAAATTATTGCGACTGTTAGACTTGGAATTTAAATTTTCATCGGAAGTACATGTTTACACACATACATACATAGGAAGTACATGTTTACACACATACATACATCAGAAGTACATGTTTACACACATACATACATAGGAAGTACATGTTTACACACATACATACATCAGAAGTACATGTTTACACACATACATACATAGGAAGTACATGTTTACACACATACATACATCAGAAGTACAGGTTTACACACATACATACATAGGAAGTACATGTTTACGCACATACATACATCGGAAGTACATGTTTGAAGATACACTGAGAAGGAAATAGTACATTTTAAATATTGTTTTCTCTCTCTCTCTCTCTCACTGTCACTCGCATTATTTGTATGTTGTGAGTGAGTTATTAAGAAAATCACTTATTTTCGAATTTGTTCGTTTTACTGCATATTCTTTAGAATTTATTTATTCTTATAATAATTATATTTTATGTTTTTATTTTGTTCACCTTTTTCTAGCAGTGTAGTTATTCGCTGTATTTAATCAAATTTTTCAAATTGTGATTTTTCTCGATAAATCTTTTTAATTTTCTCGTAATGTTCGATCTTTTCTACATTTCCGTAATATTTGAAACAGCTGGGCCATATGAGAAGATTATTTCTATAAGTTCTTCTTTGTTCTCTATCTTGTATTCGACCTTTGAAAGTGTTTTCAAGCTAAGTGCCCTCAGAATTTCAAACTAGATGTAATCAAATGAATTACGATATGAATTCTTACTAGAAAGTGTGTCCAGTTTATTCTTGAAAAGAACTATAAAAACCAGGTGATTATGATCCTATCCAGTAATTAAGTCGCCACAAAGCAACGGGAAAAAAAATCAGTTCGCAAATATGGTTTAAGAATGCCTAAAAAAAAAACTCATCGACTTGAATCAGAATAACAGAGTTATCCCCATCTTTCTTTGTCTTTTACCAGAAATCGTTTTCTTTTCTATTCTTCAAGCTTCCATATACTAGGATCACATTTTGTGTATTTCTCTTTCTTATCATATGGAGTTAGATTGTTAAAGGGGATATTGCATTGCGATATGAAAGTATTGTGCACCCCGGAGTCTTGACAATGCTCTGCCCATCACCGGACAATGAGCTGTAGAGGGTTCTAGGAAGAGAAAACTAAAGACAGCACTGCTAGACTCGAACCCGTAACTTCCGCGTTGTTAGTCAGCGCGGTACCGCTGATATAATCCCTCCTTCTCACGGAGTTAATGTATGGAGAATTCATTTTATTTTAATTTTAGGTAGTATTTAATTTTATTTAGTATTTTGAGTAAGCAGATTGGGTGGCAGTGCATGATTTTCATGTTATTAAAATAATTTGTTATGTTTTAGGCAGTACGTTATTGGCCGACCAACAGTCATAGTCTTTAATAAGTTATATATTCAGAATTTTTATATTATACCATTCTTTTTATTTATATATATGCCTTTTCTTACGATATGAAATAAATTTAAGAACATAGCAAGTTTCTTATTCATATCTTCTCTCTTTTCTGTATATGTGTGCATGTATGAAAGAATAGAACACATATCTTGCAGGAGTAGAGGAATATCAAGATACTCTACTCTATTAATGTATATAGGTAATCAGTTAATGTGAATGATAGGTTTGTATGGTTAGGTTCTTTCACTTGGAGTGAAAGGATTTATTTGGATGAATGTATTTATTAGCTAATATGAATAAGTTAGGTTTAGGTGCAATTGAGTTGGATACGAATGAAAAGCAGGGACCAATACCGGTCAGGACTGTGTCTATGTTGATTAGGTTATAAATTTTTAATATTGCAATATACATTAGTTATGATTTTAAAAAATTGACCAGAATAAATGAATAAGTGCAGTAGCAGTAGGTGCAAAGGACCTTAGCTGTTGCGCACCTATACAAAAAATAACAAAAAAAGTATAGAAAAAATGCGGAATAATCAAACTTGATGTTTCATTTCCGGTAATATCACGGGATCCGTCACGAACTTATCCGCCAAAATAGTTAAATACGAAATTATATTTGATTTTCGTTTTGTTTAGTTAATTGTAATTTACTCGAAAATTGCTTGCAATAATTGATTTTTAAATTTGATGTATTATTTCATATATAAAGTTCTACAACTTCTAATTGAAACAATTTACTCACAAAATTCATTTTAGTGGGTCTGTAGACGCTGTGAAATTAGGTTTGCTTATAAACAATATTGTTCAATGTCGGATCATATCGCCAGATATCAGATTTTTTATTTTAGTAACATAAATTTGTATCATTTTCAAATTTTGTATTAAAAAATTTAAAAATTTTGATTTCATTTCACATATATATAAACAAAAATTATTAAATTTATAATTATTTTATAATTAATACATTTAGTATATATATAATATTTTTTTTTTTTTTACAGGACAGTATATTTGAACCTCATGGCCATCATACCACAATAGAATGGCATATGGAAGGTAGAGTGAGTAAAATATCTTTAAGAAAACGTACAGAATTGGGAGATTTAGGAAAAGAAGTAGCTGGTTTATTCCTACTGCCAATGCCATGGTGGAATATGGACTCTTTGTCCAGCACTTACTGGTAGGTTTGTATGTTCATATTCATTTTCCTATTTGAATAGATATTATATTTCGTTGGATTTTAACATCATGCAGGATGAACAACTCTTAGGTAGGGTTATAAATTTTTTTAAATTTTAAATCATAAATTTTCATAACTTGTTACAGATATTTTAATATCGGTACCTAATTTATTAAAGGATAACTAGAAAAGTATTAAATCCTTATATTATTGATTGCATCAGCTTACAGATTAACACAGATATTATCACCAATGTCACACCTAGCACCTTTATCTTCCATAATTCTAATTTCGTTTGTGCTGTTCCGTACTGATTTATTATCAATAAAACTAGTCCGTTCTTTATTAACCTTGAGGTGATTGAGGTGGATGTATGAGTCAAGGATATTTCGAGCATAGCTATAAAAAATATACTTTGGTCCAAAGAATGGTCTAACTTAGCCCAAAAGTATTCCTTGACTTCTGATTTTACCCTCGATAATCTGTCGGGTTGGGAGTTCTCAATTCTCAGCGCTTTTGCAAACAATAAAACGGGTTAGTTTGGAGGAGTCTGTGAATCGCGCCATGAGCTCTGAGCGTTTTGTTTTGTACAGGACTTTGTTAGATACGAATGGCAAGCTCAGTAGATTTTATGTTGACTCTGATACCCAACTAAAGCTTTCAGAGATATAAGGTGGCTTTTCAAACTGAGAAGTGAATTAATTTATTTAAACTATGTACCATGGGTTGATAGACTGGAATTCAAGAAAAAATGTGCAATGTGCAATTTAAATGTAAGGGAGGATATGAATCATTTTTTGTGTGGGTGCCCTATCTTATCCGAATTTCGCTTGAGATGCTTGTGTACGAAATTTGTTTCCCCTGAATTTATAATAGATTCTTTGCGAAATGCAGATACTTGCACCAATTTGCTTATGTATAATAGAAAAGCTTGGCATTATAGATTTAGCCTCATTAAAGAATTCAATTTTTGATTTATAATTTACTCTCTTTTATTTTAACATTACTTTTATTTCTTGTTTGTGTCTATTTTTATTTGTATTTTTTATTGCTAGTATACTTTTCTTTTTTTTTGTCAATTTCTATTATAATTATATTTTGAAGTATAATTTTTTTTATTATGAACTCAGTACCAAACTCTGGCAGACGGCCTTAGCCATGCCTTCTGTACTTTGTAAAGTTTATTTGTTTATGTATATTTCGCAAATAAAGTACAATTATTATTATTATTATTATATTTCGAGCATAGCTAGAAAATAGCTTCACACAACTAGAAAAGTGTGTCCAGTTTAATCCTGAAAAGAACTATCAAAAACCAAGGAAGGGAATAGCTAAGTGGTTAGCGTATTGGACTCCCACGCGGAGGTCCCGGGTTCGAGTCCAGCTGTGCAACCCTTAGATTTTTTTTCTTCCTAGGAGCCTTTACAGCTCACTGTCCGGCATGGACAATGTTGTTTGCAACGAAAGAACACTGTTCGGAGGCCGGTAGTGCACTGAGAATACTCCGGGCGCTAATGACCGTAGATGTTGATGCGCCTTAAATTAAAAAAAAAAAAACTACCAAAACCAGGAGATTATGATCCTATCCAGTAATTAAGTCGCTGCAAAACACGGAAAAAAAAAATCAATTCGAAAATATGGTTTAAGAATGCATAACAAACTCATCGACTTGGACCAGAATAACAGAGTTATCCCCTCTTATTTTCTGTTTAATAAGAAATTGTTTTCTTTTTTATTCTTCAAGAACCAAATTTTGAGTTATTTTGAATTTATTTTATTTTAATTTTCCATCTCCTTTAGTATCTCCATTTTTATAAAAAAAGCCTGGTTTGAAACACACACACATGACTTTCTGTTACTCCTATTCAAACAATTTATAAAAAAAAGACAAATCTTCTTTCAACTTGAAATTTTACTCACTTGTCCTAATAAAAAATAGAGGTATTCTCTTACAGTAATAGAGGTGAAGTGGTTACTTTGTAGTCCACAAGAGCGCGCCTATAACAATGAACTAACTCCATAAAACATTTGAAATTTAATAACCAAATTCCGCACAACGATCTAAAATCTAATCTTAAAGAAAATCGTTAGAGCTGTTTTCACGAAAATCGCAAACACTAGGAAAAAAAAATCCGTAATGTCGCACCAACGGCTGATGGATTTTTATTCGAAACCATCAAAACTTTCTAAAACAATTTTAGGTTTACAACAAGAAATCAATTTAATCAATGATAGTGATAAAAGAATAAAATCCTATCGCGTTGGATTCATTCTAATTGCTTATAAAGAAATAAAAAAATAAAATAAATAGACGATGCTAACTTTATTTTGTTAAGGAATTTAATTTTACAACTCTTTACAAAAATGAAATCAAACTAGGAAAAGAAAGTTTTTTTATTTTTTTTTTTACTTAAATTATTGTGGCTGTTGAAATGTTTATATTAAGCCACGAAATGCCAGAAAGTTGGCCTTGCTATGTATTTTTTTTGGAGGTCACTCAGTATCTTATCTTGTGCAGTTTGTGAGTTTTTTACTAGCACGCTAATTTTTTCTGATTGACTTTTTTTTCTTTTTTTTTAAAGTAATTTTAAGAAAACTCTGATAGTAAATAAATGCATTTCGTATGATATGTGGTCACTTTGTGTGATAATGTAAATCTAATGACCGACATACAGTAAATAACATCAGTAATTTTAATTTTTATTATATTCTAAAGTTTCTTATATTATATTTCTGTATTATTATTTTTAAAACGTTTAAAACGTATTATTATAAACTATATTATTATTCAAATGAAAAGAGTAACGTAAATTATCTCGAGATTCAAACAACGCATTGGTGGAGAAGTTCAAAGAATACTTCCAGATAAAAAGTGTTGATTCGTGAAAGCGGAGTTAGCAATATTTTTTAACATTATCTCCATAGAAATCAATTATTTTAAATTAATTTCTCTTCAATTTTTTTTAGTTAATATAATTTTATTACAGAGGAATAATTTCCTTTGAGATTTGGAGAAAAATATATATATTTTTAGGACTTCTCCCTTTAAACAGACTTCCTCTTAAGAAAATACATTTTATTTTTTTATTTATTTGTATATTCTACATTCAAACTTGAAGCTAATTGTAGGAGGTTGGTAGAAATAATGACAAACATAAACAGACTTGTTCAGTCGTATATCTGTCGGATGTTTCTCTTACATGAGTGCCCTGCTATATCCGGTTATTGCGAATTCATCCTTTCCTGCTATCTTCACTTCCTGATTACTAATTCTTTCCATCTGCTCTTTTTTTTTTTGTGGCCTCTCATTTCCTTATTATGCTTCTTTCGTGCTTATTTCCAGAAATATTTGTATCATCTTTTCTAACTCATTTGTCTCCCTCTACTTCCTTTCTCCTTTGAGCCCTACGGTCTAATACTACACTTACGCTGTTGAGTTTATGCAGATCACTTTGTTTACTACAATTTACTGCTTCTTCTGTTGGTGATATTTATTTAAACCTGCTTTCTTCATTTTGCACCTGGTTCTGTTTACTGAGCATCACTGCTGCACCGTAATTCCGCCGAATTACTATATCTTCTTCTTCTGGCTAAATTCAACCATACCTACTCAGCTATAACACATAAACTACTGGTACACGCATCTCTCAGCTGAACATTTATTATTTCATTTTTTGTTTATTATTACTTATCATTTATTTTGTATTTGCTAAACGCATCCATTATTTTCGCGTCTTCCGGGTATGCTTCCGCGAGGGTAAAATACTTCTAAAGTAATATAGACTAAGTAAAAGAAATTATTTCTTATAAAACATCTCGATTTAACAAAAAGAAAAAAATGGAAAAAATAATTTAAAAGCATGTAAATAAACGTTTCATGATCACTTCCTTATCTAAAACAATAATTAATAATATAAAAAATAAAAAAAATTCTTTAATATATTCTAAAAATTGTACATCCAAAATGATTACAATATTATTATAGTGTCAATAAAATATTTATATATTTTAATAAGTGTTTTAACCTAAGAATTCCGGGCAAAACAAGAGAAAGTGGGTAATACCATCAATGTTTTCAGCATTATAATATAGATTGCACGGTTCTTTAGTAAAAAGCAAACTACTACTTATTTATGAAAATTTTGGTGTTTCTATTTTTGAAGTTAATCTTATTTCGGTAATTACTCTGAACTTATTGATATGACAAAAAATAAATAAGATTTATCCAAATTATATTAGCAAATATTGGGGTAATAAAATAAGATGAATGAAAAATTTTATTTATATCTAAACTCGCTAAATGGTTTCAATAAGCAGTTACCAAGTTTCCAAACTCAGATTCAATAATATTTACATCCTGCGAGTATCATACGTTTGCAACACTTAGAGGCATAGAATCAAGACATAATCTCAGCTCATAGACCCAGTTAATGGGGACATTAAAAGTATCTACAAATATCTAACTTAGGGATTCTATTATCAGGCATATTTAATAGAGTTATCCACCATTTAATCATCATCTTGAATATCGCACATGAGCTTGTTTACGGCCAACCTCCATTCTAACAGAACATTCTGGTGTGGTATTTTGGCAACTACAATAATATCTTTAAAAACTGCAGCTGAGTCCATTCCACTGCAGCATACGCCCAAACCGACACCGTAAGAAAACACATGTTATAATACCAACTACTTAATATACTTACATATCAAATTAATTCTGTCATAGTTTTTTCAATAATCAGATATAAAAATTATATAAAGTTTTTTATATTGTGGCGAATCACGAGCAATCATATTCCACATTGAATTAATATGAAATACATCACATGTGGGGGATAGCATATATGGTGTGTAAGATTTTTGGGTAAGAATTTACAAGGAAGTTGTGAAGTGTGGCTCTACTAACGGAGGAAGTAGAACAGAGAGATTTTTTTAGTTACCAACTAATAAAGTGTTATTAGTTATCCGGCCTTTCATTTAGTAGATATAACCACTGGTGTCAGAAGTACTGGAATGCATTCGGCAGATCTAGGAGAAGGTATTGTTGAACATTAAATAATATTGCTTATTACGTAGGAACATGATCGTGCATGAAGAATTTACGAAATAACTTCAAATTAATCGCGAAGAATTTGATAAACAAATAAACGCATTAACATTAATAGTATTAGAGAAGAGTACTAGTGGACAGGAAAATATTAACATCTGTCATGATGTCGAAAAAATAAAAGATTCCGAAGCTGGTAATTCTTTAACAAAAATTCAAGATTGCCTAGGTGAAGAATCTTTAAAAGATAAATCGGAAGAAATTGGTAAAGACGAAGACTAAGAGGAAGATGATAAAGAACCTGAATAAGAAGAAGAAACGATAAAAATAGTGAATAATAATGATGAAGTAGTTGAGGAAGATGAAGAAATTGGCAAAGATAAAGACCAAAAGGAAGAAGATAAAGAATCGATAAAAAAAGAAGGAGCGATAAAATTAAAAGTAACCGGAGAAGAAGAGTTACTAAAGAATAAACTCTTGCAAAAAGGGAAATCTCAATAATGTTGACGAAAAAGAGAAAAAAGAAGTCAAGGGAAATGAAGATGCGCAAGAAAAGCTTAATGAGTTAAATGGAAATGGAATCCTAACTAGGTACAAGGTTGGTAGGTGGAAGAGCAAGAAAAGGAAATGACGGCCACCATGATTGGTGCGAACTGGAAGACGAAGAAGGAAAAAAACGAAAGTGGCAAGAGTAGCAGCTTGGCAGGCGTTGTTCCGGACGTGAAATCTGTTCGGGACGAACAAAATGAAGAAAGGGATGATGTGGCAAGCTGGCAAAAATAGGTATGTTTGAAATCATGTGTGTTTATACAAATGTTTAGATTAAATAATAAAATAATAATAAAAAAGGCTGAGAAAGAAATACGATTTGTAATCGATATACTCTGAGTAATCGAAATCTAAGTTGCATTTTGTAGATAGCTTAGTGTTTGAAATAAAGATATTGGAAGTTGTAGCCCTGGAGTGATTTTTATTGGTTGGCTAATTAGTTATAATCAAGACGTGCTAGGCTAGTCGGTCCACAGCTAGAATGTAACAATATTTCATCAAATATCTCTAAATGGAATTCAAAAAATTTAATATTATTTATAAATTTAAACCGAAATGTTGTTCATACTTTAGGATTAGGTCAAATACTAACAAACATTTGGAAAAAAGAGGTAAAATTATTTATTTATTTAGTGATTATCTATCTTCTTTCTTCTTCTGAGTTTAAAATTTAATATTATTTATAAATTTAAACCGAAATGTTTTTCATACTTTTGGATTAGGTCAAATACTAACAAATATTTGGAAAAAAGAGGTAAAATTATTTATTTATTTAGTGATTATCTATCTTCTTTCTTCTTCTGCGTTAAACAAAAAATTGCCCTTCAACAAAATGTTATTATTATATAAATATAAATTTGTTTAAGCATTTACATTATTTTTGTAGTTTTTAAATAATTAATCTCCTTTTTTGTCTTGAATAATAAACTAGTAAAATATCAAAACTAAAATTAATTATTTCTGGGCTAGATTTTAGTTAAATAGGACTGTAACAATGTAATCCTTTACTGCGTGGTGGAAGCTATGATACTAATGACCCAAATTGGCTTGTACCATCATCACTCACTTTATCTACTCACTATTTACAACTATTACTACAAGTACATACAACTATTTGTGCTTGAACTGTCACTCATTTAAAAACTATTCTCTTAAACTTTATCTCATTAAATTCGTATTTTATTCCTTTATGTAACTATATTATTCCTTTATACATCCATTAGTGCTTTGTTCAGTTTTAACGTCATGGAAGAGATAAATATAAACATTACTAATTATGGAAGAGATATTTCGACTAAATAACTTGAATGAAAATGGAAAACAAAAAATCGTCTTGATAATGCATTGAATTCTTCTTATATTTAGTTTTTATAATATTTTTCTAAGTATTTCTCCCTAAAATTAATTAAAATTATATTTGCCATTATTACCGAACAATAAATATTTTAGACTTATAAACTTTTTTAAACCTTCTTTATTATATCATGGTTCTTACAGCTTGTTTGTATCTCTTCTTGCAGGATTTTAATAAAAGAAAGTATAGCAAGATCCTTTAATGAATTAAACAATTCTTTTAAGAGTTTCTTGCTAGTTTTCTAGGTAAAAGCCAGCGCTTCTAATTAAAATATCCTCGGTAGCTCTTAATTAAACTTAGTCTATTAAATTAAATGTTTTTATTTTATTAAAAGTTATGCGTATAAAAATATAAATTCTATTGTCTAACAATAAATTTAAAATTAATTTAATTTCAAAGGTATATTTTCATCCGAAGGAAGCCGTGAATTACGATTATTTCACTTCATTTTGGAAGTAACACAGTATATACAACTTTATAATGTTCAATAACAAGTAGACCTTGTAGAAAATTAAAATTATTATTATTACAACATTTAAACTATTACATGATTAAACTGTTTAAAATAATTTATTTCAAATATTAGCAAGTGAATTTTCGTGGTTCACACTTGAAAGTTGTTGTTTCCTCTGTAAACTCAACTTTTATTTAATAAGATTTCCTTTTATGCTAAAACAATGTATATTTTGTTTATTACCGATTTTAATTGCTTCTTCAAAGAAGTAATCAAATCTCTTAAGTAACGCATTCTTACAAAAACATCTGATTTAAAACATTCTGATGACTTTCTTTCTCTACAATTCTGCATAATTCATTTTCCAAACATGTCATTTTTACTAAACCAGCTTTTAATTGTCGGTAATATAATGTAGTAAATACTTGTGCACTATTTTATAAAGCGTCACTTCAGAGGGGCGCCTAACGTACATGCACATCCAGAACCTTTTAAAAACATAGTTCCTGAACTAAATAATAACAGTAAACTAAAAATATATACCAAAGTAAACATACCTAATTTTAAGAAAAATCAACGTTTTGAGAAAGCTGTAAACAGTTAAAACAAAAACAAAAAAAACACAAACTAGAACTTTCGTTGGACGGATTTGCCAAAACTTCATATTGTATCCGCTAGTCGGAGATTAGAGAATGATCCTAATTGGAATATAAAACTAATGTTTCTTTTCTAATGATGGTTTTACTAAAAATACACATTTGGAAGATTGTGATTTTAAGAAACAGCAGTTTTTTGAAATCGCTTTGTGTATTTTATAATTCTTTTTTAAGGCGCTCAGTATCTGTGGTGATTGGTGCCTGAAGCCATCTCCAATGCATTGCCGATCTCCGGGCAGTGTTCTCTCTTTGCAGACAACACTGCCCATTATCGGACAATGAGCTTTCAAGGCTCGTAGGAAGTGAAAAATCTAAGTGCAGAGTTTCGTTATTATTGCGGAAAAGGTGCCAATAGTTTCCTTTTAACTTGGGACTTTACTAGGTAGTTGCTTTACAAAATGTATATATTTAGAAAATTTTATTTTAAATCATCATGAAATAAGAATCTTTTAGGATGTTCTGGGGATTATGACGTTTCAATATAACTACCATCTCAGTATAATGTTCGATTCCACCAACATATAATATTAAGGTTAATTAATCATTTCGCAATAAATTCTGGTTATTTAAAATAATTGTAATTGAAAACTTGAGAAATGCAATCTTCTCAACTCTAGTAGATTTTTAACTTTAACTGTGAAATAAAACATCACAAACATTTCATAACAAAATATTTTGTTGTTGTTCGTATTATTAGCATAGGCTAAGTTCATGTAACAAAGTTTAGCAAATTCCGGATTTATTTATTTTTAATATTCAAAACTTTAACTTTAATTTACATTGAAAATAAAGATGAAACAACAAACATTATTGAATATGCGGATGGGTCCGCAGTGTTGAATAACATCTGGGTTTTTATACGTCATAGCTTACACATTTCTGAATTTTCATCCATCGTCAGATAAGCCTATCAAAAGTTCGTTTAGAGAGTTGACTTCAACTTAATGTTTCTATTGTGTACTACACTTACTGATTCAAGAAACAATAAGTTGAAGTTAAATTTCCACACGACCTTGATAGCCTTACTCTGACGATGAATAAAAACATAACCGGTCAAGGAACATCAGAAAAATGCATGATATGAAGGATAAAATCCCAAACAAACATTTTGTTTAAATTTTGCAAGGGAGTTCAAAAAAAGATGAATTAAATCATATGACTAAACTCTATGAAAGGTTACAGAAGTAAAAGGACACTAGTTTACAATTGCTCTAGAATCTAGATCAATATGATTTAGTAATTCAGAATATGTATACAATGTTTTAAAATGGCACTTCGTCAACTATTGATCAGAGAAGAGATATTTTTAATGAAGGCTCTATATGTGATTGAGATGTTGTAACATACAGTTTAATATTCTGGTCGAATTTAATTTTTAAATAAATAAGAATTTCTATAAAAGTCTAGAATTTAAACTAACTAAATAATTAAAATAGATTCAAAAGTTAAAATTTTCTTAAAACTATTACAAAATCTTTTTTTCCTGATATTGTGAAATTTGATCAACAGAATAAATAGACCGATTAATAAAGGTAATGAACCTTAAATTTTATCATATTATTAAAATGAAGGAAATGTTAATAACTATTAATCCATTTTATTCATTTCTACCTACATAGACCTGATATATTTTCATCCAATTTCTTTCAAATTATAGATAACTCAAGTTCAACGAAATGTTACCCGTATATTAATAAATGTTTCAATGACTATAAATAGTTCTATTACCGATGTACACTTTAAAGATAATATAATTACCGTAGATATATACCTTCATTGCAAATGTAATGTCATAATGACTATGTATAGTTGTACAAATACTCCCATACTGCAAACCAGTATAATGCGGTATATGTGTAGCTCTCTACTGGTTCATATTGAATTCATACAATACAATGTAATTAATGTTTGTGAGTGAATTAAAAATCAATTTATGTTTCGACGAAATCACTTCCCATAATAAAAAATTATAATTATAATAATAAGAAGAAGAATAAAGTAAAATATATAAGAATTTTAAATCCATTATAACCCCTTATTGAACTGAGAAAAAATATATATGATTCAATCAGCACCAGGATATTATATAGTGGTTAGAAAGGTGAACACGGTAAAATTCATTTTCGTAGATCTTAGCTTGTTTCGATTCCATTCGTGGTCTTCGATTTAATTAGTAAAGTATTAATATGAGATTGGTTGGAATCCAATGGTAACATCAATATCAACCTAAGAAATGTAGTGTATTTATACTTTAATGGACTCAATGGAAGGGAATAAGTAGCTAAGTGGTTAGCATACTGGACTCCCACGCACAGGTCCCGGGTTCGAGTCCTGCTGTGCTACCCTTAGATTTTTCTTCCTAGGAGCTTCTACTGCTCACTGTCCAGCGATAGATAATAGAAAAAAAAACTTTCATGCAATACAAAGAAGTCAGATAGCTAATCTCAATCAATTGTAACACACCATGTATCTGTAGTTCTGTGTAAAAGGAGACTGATAATAAAGCAAAAAGGCTTTTATGATTAATTTAAATATATATTTAAGAAAAATATCTGGTGTTAAACACACACTTCTTTCTATTATTACAATTCTCAAGTTTTGATTAAAAGTTTTGGATCCCTTAAACTCCTATGAAGTTGAATATGTAGATGTGTCCGCATGTAACTAAACACACGCACAGTAACATAACCTTATAAGCTCCCCACATGTATACAACCAACAAGTGTGAGTGTAATAGAAACATTACTTGAAGTGAACTCTCCACTTAAACTTGGTGAATTTGTTGTGACGATGGATAAAAATCCGAAACCGGTCAGGAACCAAATGAATATGCATGCTACGACAGATAAAAAAAATACCAGCTCCTATGTAGTAGTGGCGCCTTAAGCATAGAGTTCTGAAGTGGCATTAGCCAGGTTTATAATGTAAATCTTCCACTCACCATCTTACGGCTTTAACGGTGTCAATCTGATTGAATATTTATTTGTAACGGTCGAACAGTAAACTATTCATCATAAACGTCTCGGAAAACCTAATCTCCCAAAATTTAAGCGAAGAATTCCCAATAAAAATGATAGAATTTTGTATGTATAAGTAAGTATAAGAAGTTCGTAGAAAATATCCTGAAATGCAAAATAATTTAGTAATTCGCAAGACCGTTTGACTGATTTTGAACATAGTTTATTTTGCCAGATCCTAGCAGAGTTCGTGGCAAAAACAAAATAACTAAGTTACAAAATACATTATAACAAAATAATTAAGTTTCAGTATACAAGACCAAGATAAGCAATCAAGTTAGAGATATATTTTCAGATATAAACCTTCAAACGTACAAACTCAGAAGGGGAAAATAAAAATGTTGTTAGCAATTGGTTTATATAGTACATTGTTAAAATTCGTGAGGTCGGCCAGAAGTAAGAAAATAAGATTAATTCTTGCCTCTTCTGCCTCACGAATTTTAATAATATTTTCTCGTTTCTATTTTCACTGGAAATGGATTTTAGGGGACACTTGAGTATGAAAAATCTAAATAACCTTAAGAAAAATTAAAAAAAAAAAAAATCTGTTGTGAACGCTCACACGATTTCTCAAGTTTTTGGTTAAAAGTCCAAATTTGTATTAATATGTGATTCACTTAAACTCCATGACATCATGGAAACTAACATACGTAGTTCTCTTACGGCAAATATAATTTTAAGTGTTAATTTGTTTTTTTTAAACCAAATCTTAACTTCCCTAGAATACATCTAAGATAATTTTTGAATAAAAATGATAGGTTTATATTTGTGTAGATAGCACTCTCCAACTTTAAAGAAATCCATTGCAATCTTTTTTAGAGAAAATTCCAAACAATTCAAAAACCAGTTCTGTAAAATCATATTTCCAGTTATCCAATTTTCTTCACATTTGTAATTCTAGCAATGTTTCTAATATATCTTAATGTTATAAAGGTTATAGAACTATAAAATTTACTGAAGTGTATTAGTACGACAACTTAGCTGTGAAACTTAGTAGGAGTTAAATGACGTCAAAACTAGTAGAAATGTTTGACTATGGGAGCATAACGGCCGTTTAGGTATCACAACTAAGTTGTTAGAGGGAAGCTTAACGATACTATAAAGGGAGGGATTAGCTTAGTGGTTAGCGCGTTGGACTCCCTCGCGGAGGTCCCGGGTTCCCAGCTCTAAAAAAATATTAAAAAAAAAAATGTTTCAAATTAAAGTGACAGATATTTATTATGTATGTGTAGATATAGTACCTACGAAATTTAAAGTAAATCGTGAAAAAACAAAAACAAATCTTTCAGTAAACACAGCTTCCGGTTTGTTAGGATTTAGACCGAAACTTTATGTCAATATGCGGTTGTACAAAAACGGTGGGAAAAAAAACTTTGAGCTTCCTATGGTTTTGTTTTTGAGATTTGTTCACAAACACATTTTTGTTTATATTTAAGAGACTTTGATA
This sequence comes from Triatoma infestans, assembly GCA_011037195.1. Lineage (NCBI taxonomy): Eukaryota > Metazoa > Arthropoda > Insecta > Hemiptera > Reduviidae > Triatoma > Triatoma infestans. Next base: position 15,627 of record JAAEAF010001278.1, on the reverse strand, counting down.
CATGTATATATATATCGGGTGTCCCAAAAGGTACTTTACAACTTCACAACGCAATAACTTGAATTGTAATTGATGTACAGAAACTAACTTTATTTTATCTAATGCTCCATCTCATAAAGTTTTTTTCCTTGTTTAGTCCACTTCAATATGCGCACCTCTTGTGGCACGTACGATATCTAATCGGTATTCAACTTCCATCCACACTCGCCGTAACATGTGTTCATCAACAGTGGCAATGGCATCGGTGATTCTGTTCTTCAGATCGTTGATATCATTGACAGGAGTACGATAAACTTTGTCTTTAACGTAACCCCAGAGAAAAAAGTCTAAGGGTGTCATGTCAGGGGACCTAGGAGGCCAGGAAATGGGGCCACCTCTTCCAATCCAACGTTGCGGAAAGGTGACGTCCAGGACCTCTCTCACGTTAAGAGCCCAATGTGGTGGTGCACCATCTTGCTGAAAAAAGACTGTTGGTTGTCGATCAGCTAATTGAGGTATCAGATACATCTGCAGCATGTCAAGGTAATTGGTACCATTAACTGTGTTTTCTGCAAAAAAGAATGGTCCAATAATGCGATCAATCATGACACAACACCACACATTAACTTTGGGGCTATCACGCACCACTTCTCTCAAAGCATGTGGGTTTACTGACCCCCAGATGCGGACATTGTGTGTATTGACTCTTCCACACACATGAAAAGTCGATTCATCGGAGAAAGCCACATTATTAAGGAAATTGTTATCCTCTTCCACATGTGTCAGAATTTCCACAGCAAATTGCATGCGCTTCGGTCTATCATTTGGCTCAAGTGCCTGCAGTAATTGCAGACGATATGGGTACAACTGAAGACGTTTTCGGAGTACCCTGTGCACTGTTGTGCGAGGGATTTGCAGTTCCTGTGAGGCCCTTCGAATCGACTTCTGTGGCGAACGCTGGAAAGCTACACGTATGCGTTCGACGTCTGCATCACTCGTTCCGGGCCGGCCAGTATGAGGCTTTACATCAACACAGCCTGTCTCCATGAAGTTGTTGTACCACTTTCTTATTGATGGTCGAGAGGGTGGATTCTTGTTAAATCGTGTCCTGAAGTTTCTCTGTGTCTGAATGTCAGATCTGGTTTCAATAAACCACTTCACACATTGTGCCTTTTCTTGTGGGGACGCCATTATTCTTATTCTTGTTTCCTGTTATCTGAAACACGAGGGAAAAAAAACTTTATGAGATGGAGCATTAGATAAACTAAAGTTATTTTCTGTACATCAATTACAATTCAAGTTATTGCATTGTGAAGTTGTAAAGTACCTTTTGGGACAACCTATATTTCTGTTGGAAAATCAAGTTCCAAAATTTGACACATCCCAACACTTTCTCTTACCAGCAGTAAAAGAAAGTAATATTTAAAATAAAATGTATTACTTTAATAAACTGTTTCATAACTCATGCCTAAACAGAACTTAAATTAATGAATATATAAAGATGATATTTTACATAAATTCAAATGAGTTAATATTAATTTATAAACGTGCTATATATATTTTACTATAGTACAACCGAGGATTGGCGCTGGGATCAACTTGATTTATACCATAGAGCTTACTAATTCTAATTATATATTATCTCAGCTAAGTAATGAATTTTCTTGTCAGGTACATCCTATAGCACTTGCATTTTGAACATTATAAAAAAAACTAATTATTTTTTATGAAATATATATATATATATATATATTTCTCCAATAAATTTGTTAGATTCCTCTTATTGGATATATTCCATACTTTTTTTTTATGAAAACTTATTTTGTCATATTTTGTTGTAATACATATAGTATATTACTCATATATCCATCTATCTACAAGATTTATTATGTATTCATAGAGTATTGTAGGAAAAATATCCTGATATCGACCCCATTATTCTACATATATATAGGACCAGATACAGCTGTTTTCCTTCACAACAGGCCTTTTCTAAAGCACACGCAAACACATTCAACACTTAATAAGGGTTAATGAAATTTATTGATTTAACTAATTAATATGAATTTAAGATAACCAGCAGCATGTTTCATTAGTTTTTATATACATTGGTTTAATAAGGTGATTGCTGGCCATTAATAAGTTTTATCTCGCAAATATGGAATTATGTGTTTATGGAATAGAATTAAGTTTGTAAGTTAAATTTTAAATTCAATAGCATTTTTATCTAAACTTCTTCAGGATATTATAATTCCTTCAAGAATACATGAATTTGCGTGACTTTATTTATTTATTTATTTATTTTAGATAACAAACTCCTACTGGCACAAATAAAAATATTACTTTAATATAATATATAATTTACTATACTTAACTAATGTTTTTTTTTAAAGATTACGTGATCATATTTCACTATAAAAGAGAGATGATAAATCTGGAGGATTAGACATTTAAGAAAGGTAACAAAAGATTGCTACATTAATCCAATAAACATCACAAATTACTGGTTGACTAACAACTTTTTTTTGTTCTCCACTAAGTTTATCAAAATAATAAATTGCAGTTACTACATTTAAACCTTTTTTTTTTTTTAAACTGCACAATTTACATCCAACAAGTAAAATAGATAACGTGCGAATAATGTGTGCACTGGCTGAAGGCCGCAGCACACGACCTGATTTACGTGAACGATTGCCATCCAGCGATGGAGCATTGACTATGGTGCGAAGGATTTTGGACTGTAGGGATTGAATGCGATAAAGATTTGAATGTCTAGCTGTCCCACATAGTTCGACTCCGTAAGTCCAAATAGGGGCTAATAGAGAATAATATAGTTGCCGTTTGTTATGTAATGTGTTTCGAACGTTTGTCCAGAAGTTATTTTTAGTATTTTGTATCTGTTATTCAGTTCAGTTTTTTTTTAGTCGATTTTGGGGATTCCAGCTTAGTCGTTTGTTAAGATTGAGACCAAGGTAACGATTTTTTGTGACGGTGGTAAAGGAATGTGGTTGAAATATATAGGAGGAAGGGATTTTCGATTTAATGTGAAGGCTGTGTAATTAGATTTGAGTTGATTCACTTTTATTCTCCATTTTCGGATCCAGGGTTCGAGGATGTTGAGATGGGATTGAAAATGTCTAGCTGACATGACGGGATCATTATGAGGGATAGAATGGCCGTATCGTCGGCGAAGGTGAAGGTGACAGTATCAGAATGTAGTGGGAGGTCAGCAGTATATACTGTGTACATGGAGCGAGTATGCTTCCTTGTGGAAAGCCAGGGTGAATAGGAATTATGGGAGAAAATGAGGTTCCTTGGACTTACCATGAAATGGCGATCGGCAAGATATGATTTGAGGATGAGATAAGTGGAAGGGAAGGATGTCCTTTAGTTCCCACAATAAACCCGGGTGCCATACCCAATCAAACGCTTGAGAGATGTCTAGGAAGGCTCCCAAGCAGTATTGCTTCCGCTCAAGGGAGGTAGCGATGGTATCTACAACTCTATGTGCCTGGTGAATGGTAGAGGGATAATTGCGGAAACCGAATTGGTGATCAGGAATAATATTGTGTGGAGATAATAGGGTATGGAGGCGGGATAGAAGATGTTTTTCAAAAAATTTCCCATTTATTATGATTACTGAAGGCCAGTAAGAGGAGGGGGAATGAACGGGTTTGTTAGGGTTTTTTTTAATGCCTATTTTTTCAGGCGGGCTTAACATCCAGCTACCAAATTAGGTGTCGTGGACGGGGCGGAAGCATCTACTTTACTGTTAACATTTTTCATAACAACATAAAATTTATACGCAGGACTCGAACTGGGATCCTCCCAGGACATGCAGGGCCCATGCTCATAACCACTACACACTAACAACCGCTCCAACGGTTTGTTAGGGTTGGAAATCATGCGGATTGAAGCAAATTTCCAAAGTATAGGGAAGTGAGTAGTTCTAAGTATGGCATTGTATAGGGATGTTACAAAAACGATGATCTTAGGTGGGAGCTGTAAGAGGATGCGGGTGTTGATAAAATCATATTATCCAGGGTTTTTTTTAGGAGAAATATTGCGGATTATTTTCTGAACTTGTTTTGGTGTGAATGCTATAGGCGGGATTGAAAGAGGAAGTGGGATATCAAGTTCCTGGGTGATGGTGTTGCTGTGTTGAGGGTCCTCTATTTCACGATCGGGTGTAAAGACTTGGGAGAGGTTTCTCCTCGTCGGATTCCGCCCAGGGCCCCTTCAGGGCGTTGGAGAGGTTGAGAAGTAGTTTTGTATTTCAGGATCTTTTTTGTAGCGAGCCAAAGTGAATTGTCTTGTGTTGTGAGAGTAAGTGTGTATAGTAAATGTGTATCAGTGAAGTGATTTTCAGTTATTAAGACCACACCTATGCGATTGTCGTGTAGAAATATGTCGAGTTCACGTGTATGTTGGTTAAGTCCGTTCGCATTCCAGAGGAGTATGGAGAGGGAGTGTAAATTAAGGGGATTAAGGTGCACGACTGGGAAGAAGGTAGGTAACCACTGAGGTTAGGAGTGTTATCAGGGGAGTTATAAGGGATTTAAAAATCAGTTAAGAACGAATTTAGGAGCGTGACGATATAGAGGAGGAAGAGGAGAACGATGATATGGTAGGACGGGGGAAGGTTCGGCGGCACAGGTAATAATTGCGACTAGCTCCGCCTGAAAGAACGTGGCTAGTCTACTCAGGCTCATCGAGATATCACATCTCGGATGAGCCCCGTACACCCCGGCTCCCATTCCTTCCTCCATCTTAGATCCGTCCGTGTTCCACATAGATTCTCCACATTTTATACCTGAACAATTCACAATTCAAGTTTAAAAAAAAAATGATGAAATCTTTTTCGAGGATTATTTATATATATAGTATTGTCTTTCCCTCTGAACTAGCTACTGCAACTAGTTCTAAGTGGGTTCGTTTAAATAAAACACTCCAAACATCAATAAGAAAAACACCAATTTATTGTTTAACACAATAAATTAAAAACACAACATTTAATAATAATTAATCACACTTTAAACCAACAAAAGTTCTCTTATTACACTTTTTATACACTTTTCACAAACGCACACCCCGTTTGTAGCAAGATTCTCTGTAAACTCTCTCGACTTCAGCTGTGTTCTCCTTTTAGAGCTATGGAGAAGGGTCTGGAAGATTCTCGATTCTTCTAGAAAGAGCTAGAGCGCGCCGCCAGCGCTTCTAGCGGCTACTAGGAGAACTTGAGGTACGTGCTTTCTTTCCTAGTGTTTTCAGTCACCAGTGGCTGCGTACATATATATATATATATATATATATATGTGTGTGTGTGTATAAAAGCATAATATCTTGAAAACGAATAATTGCAGAAACTCGAAACTCATATTCTGTTTTAGTACCCCACCATTCGACCTGACAAGGTTGGGACAAGGATTACAAATCTATCGCCCGGAACTGCCAGTTTACTGAATGAATGTTTTTCTTTAAATAACAATACTATCTATACACATGAATGTCTATCACTTTTATTTAAAACTTTTCCAAGAAAACTGATGTTGTTGTTTGTGGGAGGCGGGGAGCATTAACATTAACTTTCCTCTTTAATATGATAGTGTATACCAACTAATAAAATTAAGGTAATTATAGCAACATTGTTAGAGTTCCAAAATTGAAGAAAGTTGGTTAATCGGAAGTATGACTTCCAACAAAATGGGTTTTTGAGAATTTCTGAAATTTTCTCGAAAAGATTTCATCATTTTTTTTTTAATCTTAAATTGTGAATCGTCAAGGTGTAAACATTCCACTTTTATAGATATATATATATTTTATATATATTTATATATATATTTATACTCACCGGCAAAAAATTCCGGCCACATAAAAAATTACATTTAATAAATAATATAACATTGTTCGGTCTATTTTCACGTTATTTTGTTTTGGCGACTAATATTAACATTTTTAGAATAAACAGGACTTTGTACATTATACTTGTGGTATTAAAAAAAATTAAATAAATTAAAAATGTTTGTGTTCACTTCATTCAGTTTGTGTTCATTTATTATCAATTTGTTTATTTTTATTAAGTTCGATTTGATTTTTATTTGCTTCAATTTCGCTTTAGCTTGTCTCTTGACTAAGAAAATTAATATTAAAAATTCGAATTTCAAAATGTCTCTTAATACCGAGTATGTCGCACGTGCTAAAGCATTTATTGATGACGGCCGCTCCATCAGATTTGCAGCGATTGCTATTGGTGTTCGCTATCAAACTCTGCGAGATGCAGTGAATGCAGAGATACTCAAGAAGGCCAGGCTCAGGGCGTGCAAGGACCACTGAACCGCCGGGACGACCGTTTTTTGACTGTGATAGTTTTACGGAATAGTCGTCTGATAGCTGTTGAAGTAGTTCATCATCTCCAAGAAGTTCGAGTTGTTCAAATTTCTGAGATAACAGCTCGAAGGAGATTTGATGCTTTTTGCCCTGCAAGAGGTCCAGAACAATTCAGGGAGCACTGAATTTCTCGCCTTGAGTTTGCTCGGCCATACATCAATTGGTCTAGCGAGCATTGGGCAAGTGTATTGTTTACTGACGAGTCCTGATTTGCCTTAAGGGCTCCAGAGGTCGTGACCGAGTGTAGACTAGAAGAGGTGAGGGATTTGGAGATTTTCACAATTCGCAATTTTGTTCTCACTAGGCCTTTCCAACGAGGCTCTCTATGTTTTGGGCAGGCGTCAGTTTATAAAGGCGTACGCAGTTAGTGATCGTTTGTAGAGGTTCCATGATTGCTGCTCGGTATTTGGCGGATATTTGGGCAGTGCTTAGAGGACTTTTTCTGGAGCATGGTTTGGTGATCCTCAATGAGGCGTCTTCGCATTTTACTTTCTCTTCTCATGCGGGTGAGTCCAACATTGATGTTACGGTGGCTACTCCGGCGGCTGCACGCTTGAACTGGAGCTGGCGGATTGAGCCCGATTGGTGTTCAAGCGATCATCAGTGCATTGTTCTGGAGTCAAGTTCGGCGACACGGTTTGGAAGATTGCCGGGTTCGGACTGTTTTGTGGTCGCACGGGCAGACTGGGACTGTTTCGACCGGTGCTTCCTGGGTAGGTTTGAGGGAAGGAATTTAGCGGTGTCTCGCTCTAAGGGGGCTCAAGAGAGGGCACGGTATTTGACTGATTCGATTGTTATGACGGCTTCTGAATCGATGCCGGTTCGGCGTAAACGAGTCGGTGGCGTTCCCTGGTGGTCTTCGGCATTAAACGCACTTCGGCGTGAAGCGAATGGTGCTAGGAGAAGGTTCCAAAGGTTACGCCGGCGGAGGGTGACAGCGGAAGAGTTGTCAGTAGCTTGGCAGGAGTTTAAGACCAAGAGGAATGCCTACACTGCGGGGACTCGGAAGGCGAAGGAGGACTGTTGGCGGGAGTATGTCAGGAGAGAAGCTGGTGTCTCCCCTTGAGGTTTAATCCAGAAATTAACGACGCGGATCTCGTAACAATCAATTTTGGCATCTGTTAATTTGGGACCAGGGAGATCCTTGAGTTGGGAGGAGACTGTTGAAGAGCTCTTGAGGGTGTTACTGCCTCATGACACGATCGATCAGGAAACGCCTGTGCAGGCTGAGGTTAGACGAAGGAATAGTAATTATCACAATGAAGAGCTCTTGGAGGATTTTGAAAGTTCTGACGTAGATGTAGCATTGGATAAGTGTAGAACTCGTTCGGCACCGGGTCCGGATCGTATTACCTTGGAGATGATAAGGAGGGCTTGGTCGATTTGCCCCGAGGCCTTGTTAGATACCTTCAACTGTTGCCTATCGGAAGGCTGCTTTCCCAATTGCTGGAAATCGGGGGAGTTGAGGTTTTTGTTAAAAAGTATGGATAAGCCTTTGGAGAACCCTAGATCGTATCGCCCAATTTGTTTGTTATCGGTTTTAAGCAAGGTCTTTGAGCGACTATATCTAAGTAAATTGAGTGATCTGTATGCAGTTGGGGGCTATTCCCAGCCGGCTCAGTTTGGGTTTACGAGGGGTCGGTCAACTGAGGATGCGATTCATGAATTGGTCGGTTCAGTAGCTGTGGGATTTAAGTATGTGGCGGCTATTTTGATCGATATTGTGGGAGCTTTTGACAATCTCTGGTGGGAGAGCTTGTTGGAACGCTTGTGTGCAATAGGGTGTCCTGGGAACTTATACGCCTTGGTCAGGTCTTTTTTGGTTGGGAGATCAGTAGTTGTGAGAACAGATTATAAAGAAGTGGTTAGAACTGTGACACGTGGATGTCCTCAGGGATCCATTTCCGGTCCTGTCTTTTGGAACATGGTATTTGATGGTCTGTTGGCATTTGATCTCCCAGTGGTGCTTCGTAAAATAGCTTATGCCGATGGCTTGGTGCTGATTATTGCTGGTGAGAATAGGGTTCAGCTAGAGATGAACGCAGGGTCCGCTTTGCACGCCCTTTCTGATTGGTGCACGGCAAATAAGCTTAACATGTCATCCGACAAAACTGCTGCAATGTTGATAAAGGGTTCTTTGGCTCCAAGTCGGCAGCCAGCGGTGCGCTTTGGGTGGGGGCGCTTGCGACGGGAACGACAGGTTAGATATCTGGGGGTGTTGTTGGACTGCAAGTTGAGCTTCATCCCCCATGTGAGGGACCTACGTGACAGATCAAAGAAGGTAGTGAGTAGGCTAAATGGTATAATAAGAAAGGAGTGGGGCCTCTCAAGAGGGGTAGCAAGGACTATGTACCGCTCAGTATTGGTTCCGCAGATTGTGTACTGTGCGTCAGTTTGGGCCCACCGAGTGCGGCTCTCGGAGATGATAAGGCATTTATTGGCAATGCAGCGGTCAATGCTGTTGTCTATGCGCTGCTTCAGCAGAACGGTCTCCACGGAGGCCTTGCAGGTGCTTACAGGTTGCCTTCCGCTAGACCTGGAGGTGGTTAGAGCGGCAAACAGATATTTTTTGAGGTGAGGCAAAGCGGCCAGTTTTGGGCATCTTAGGGTTCCCTGAGGACATGGGAGGAGATCATGGTGTGTGGCTGCGAGAACAGGGTAAGAAGAGGTTGGAGGAGGAGTTAATGGCGGAATGGGAATCGAGGTGGAGGGTCTCCACGAAGGGCAGGACCAGGTTTTTGTTCCTGCCAGAGGCAGGTGCCGGCAGGTGTATTGTCCCGAAGGTACTTTCATATGCCGTATCTCGGTTAATAACGGGTCACGGTTTTATAAACGGCAAGTGGTTTAGAATGGGTTTGGTGGACAATGGGAACTGCCGTTGTGGAATGGAAGAGACCGCGGAGCACATTCTTTTGTCTTGCGGCATGTACGAGGATCTGAGAGCCTCTATGTGGCGCAAAGTGGGCTTTCACCTCAGCTTGAGAAACGATTCTCTTCCTTTGTTGTTGGAGAATGGCCCGGCCTATGAGGCCTTTAGGGAGTTTGCGGTCGAGGCGTTTGAGCGCCGATTGTCATGGGGCCTTGTAAGGCGGAGCTAGGGCAGGTTGGAGGGATTGCTTTGGTTGAGTTATTTTTATTTATTTATTTTATTCTTTTATTTTTTTTGGAGTTTTCCCCTTGTTGTGTTGTTTGGGCAATTGCTAGTTCTTATTAGGATATACGTTTTGGGATGTATGGTATGGATGGGTTATACGTTATGGGTATGTGCGAGGCTTTGAGTGGATGTATTTATTGCGTGGTTGTGTGTGAGTGGTTGCTGTAAGTTTTTATTCATTTTATTCTTGTGGTTCTTTTGTTGTTGTGTTTGTTGTTGTTATTGTGGTTTCTTTTTGGATCTGTGGCTTGTTGTTGTGTACTCCTGGGGCTCTGCTGTTGTTTTATTTAGATGTTTTAGGCTCCTTTGGATAGCGTGTTTCCGCGCTGCCTACTTGGGTTGGTGAAGGAGGGAGGGAGGGCGTTAATTTTTCTTTAGCTCTTTTCCTCCTTCTCTTTCTGAAGTCGATGGCTTCTCTGGGCGGGTGTGAGCGCCACAAAAAAAAAAAAAAATGGGAGAGCGGATCTACTGCGGAAGAGAGTGTCCTTATCATGCCGGAAATAGGTGAGGAGTTTCGGCTAATGCAAGATAACGCTCGTCCACATACAGCTCACACAGTGCAGGCCTGTCTTAATAACCATAATATTGACTTTCAAAACTGGCTCGCGCGTTCCCCTGACTTAAATCTATAGAGCATCAGTGTGACATGCTTCGAAGACGGATAAGAGATTGGAGAGTACTTCCTGGGACGCTTCAGGAGCTAGATAGGGCACTTCAAGACGAATGGGCTCTAATGTCACAAAACGACATTTCCAGCTTCATTAAGAGCATGCAGAGACGCCTAGAAGCTGTGATAAAGTCAAGAAGAGGTAATACTCGGCATTAGCACCATCCCATTAAAAAATAATGTAAAATTAAAAAAATAAACAGGTAAATAAAAGTTTCCAGATTCTTTTTTTTCTTTATTATTAATTATTTCAAATTTCCCATATAATCCTATTTATTTGTTCTATTTTGAAAATCAGTTAACCTATAAACAATAAAAACCATGAAAAATTTGACTATACATCATATAGAAATAGTAAATTTTCAAGTGGCCGGAATTTTTTGCCAGGTCACTTTAGACTATAATATATATTTGTGGCTTGGTGCAAGAAGTGCCCATGTCAGATTTTGGCAAAAATGAGTAAAAATGTATTTTGATATAATCAGAATTTTTTTTACAAGAAGTACCAAAGTAAAATTCAAAGTAGTAACTGAGATATTGAAACTTACTAGTGCCATTGCCAAATTTAACATCAATTTTTTTTTTGCTAGAAAAACCAAAGATGACATGGACTCGTAATCGTGAAGTAATATTTGAGAAAAAAGTACCAATTTCAACTTTGGCACTTCTTGAATAGAAATTTTTTCCGTCTAATCTAGATTGGCTGTCCTGCAATGTGTGTTTTGCCGCCTTTTTTATTCTGTTTCCCGCCTACTATATGTGATTTTTGTAACCTCTAGTGCTTCATCAGTTTAGTAACTAAATTTTCGCTTGTAAGTCTAACTTAAGTTGTTTATTGGAATTTTAACTTTTATTTTCAATTATTTTTTTAGAAGTGGTTATTATTATAATTATTAGTGACATGTATTCCAGAAGTTAGAAGATTTTAGCTTTATGCGAACAAAGGAATGAAATATGTATGTTTCTTTTACTTTTTTTTTAGACCATTTTACAGAATTAGATAGTTCGTAACTAATTGTAGAAATTTTATTTAAACAGGACACAAAAAAGCGATATTGCCTTCGTTTCTATTACTTAAATCAATCCAGTTGAAGAACAAGAAAACAATTTACGTCCCTCTTTTTCAAGAATTGCTGCCAATTCTCATTCAGAGGTACACCAAAACTCAGAAAACCTACCGTCCTCAGAAGAGCAATTTAATATTTTGGAAGCAGATTTGTATCTGACAGATAGCTCAGAAGAATATATACCACATCATAGTGATATTTCCTCAGATTCTGATATATCTGAAAAAAATATTAAGAAAAAACAAATATCGGTGCTCACAAGAAAGCAAAGAACTGGGAAAGGAGAGAAAGCAAAGGAAGTATGTAGAGGGAGGAAAAAACAGAAAGAAGAAGAAATTGCTCGAAAACGGAAGCGCGATAGTTCCAAATGGGAAAGAAATATTCGAAAGACTGCAATCTCAAGGCTTGGAATACATATCTACTGCAGGCGAAACTGTTCCTGCCAAAGCGTTGAAAGCACCCTGCTCTTGTAGGCGCAAGTGTTCTATGAAGATTAATGAAGAACAAATAAAATTTTCCAAGAATTTTATAATTTATCCAGCAATTCCCAGAATCAATTTATTGCGCAGGGAATTGAAGAAGCAGCTAAAGTGGTACAAAGGATTAGGATCCTGGTCAATCAAAAAGTCGTCGAAATTTTACTAAGAAGCATTTCTTATTAGACAATAATGGAAACAGAACCCAAATCTGCCAGTTGATGTTCCTAAACACACTAGATGTAAAACTTGGGAAGATAAGGAAAATAGCTGAAAAGCTGAATAGGTGGAATATGTCTTGACGACAAGCGAGGCCGTTATGGCAACCAGAAGAAAATAAGCCCAGATCAAATTGATTCTATTAAGACTATTTCCAGTATATAAAAGCCATTATTCCCGTTCCCACTCCGATAAGAAATACTTAAGTTCTGATTTAAGTATATAAAAAATGTATAGAATGTATAAAGAATATTGTGAGGAGAAGCAAATACAACCTGGCTGTGAATCATTTTATCGCAAAGTATTCAATGAAAATTTTAACCTGAGTTTTCATCGTCCAGCATTGGACACTTGCTCTAAATACGATAAATACCACTTAATGAATAGTAGTCAGCCGATGATATCGTCAAAGAAGAAATAAAGCAAGAACATGAACATCACTTAAGAGTAGCTGAAGATGCTTATATGAAAAAAAGAACATATAAGAATCTCAGCAAGGAAAACAAGAATATAACTTTTATATCTTTTGACTTACAGAAATGTTTAGCCACGCCACGCTTGCAAAATAATGTAGCATTTTATAAAAGATCTTTATGGACCTACAATTTAACAGTCTATGGTTATATAAAAGGCGAAAAAATTGCCCGTTGCTATTTATGGAATGAAACTATAGCTGCTAGAGGTGGGGAAGATATAGCTTCCTGCTTACGAATGTTTCTACTGTCTCTGCCAGACAACCGCCAAGAGGTGAATATGTTCAGCGATTGCTGCCCAGGGCAAACTAGAAATATTTATTTACCCCTGATAGTGTTGAATTATTTTATGAAATCAAAAACACCAAAAATCTTCTGATTATAAATCATAAGTTTCTTGAGCCTGGACACACTCATATGGAAGCTGACAACATTCACGCGGTAATTGAAAAAGTTGCAAAAAATACAACAGCAACAATTGAACTAACAAGAGATTGGGCGAACTTGATGAGACTAGTCCCCAGAAATCCACCGATTCAAGTCATAGAGATGGAAGAGTCACAGTTTATGAATTTCCAGAAGTTGTTAAAATATGATTTTATCCATCGCAAAATTAACACTTCCGGACAGAAAGTGGAGTGGGCGAAAATCAAATGGATCCAATACAAAGCCGATTCACCGGGTACAATATTTTACAAGAATTCTTTTAAAAAAGAAGAGCATTTCCAAATTCTGGAATTAAGCAGAAGGACACCAAAGAAACGCTTATCATCCAACTCTTGCATCTCGAAATTAAATCCCATTAATAACATCCCCATTCCTTTGCCTCCGCAAAAGTTGCAGATCTGAAGCATATCTCAGCGACACTAGCAAGACATTTTATCAGTCTTTATCAAGCAGCGAAGAAAAGGAAGATATTTTACCAGATGAGAGAAGTGAAGACGAATAATAAAATTATCATTTTTCTCAGAATGTAATTATAAAATATCTAGTTTCATTGTTTACACAAATAATATAAAAATATTTCTATGACAAAAAAAAAAAAAAAAAAAAAAAATATAGTAAAAGTGCCAATGTCAGAAGATTTTCCATTACTATCCAAACTTTTCCGACAAAAACACTGTCTATATTTTGCATTCGAAATTATTTCAATAGGTACTTAATTTGGAGTGACTACAAATTTTGTACTGATAGTTATGTAAAAGTGAATTCTAACCTCTATTTTCAACTTCAAATATCTCAAAACCAGAAATATTGACATTGGTACTTCTTGTACCAAGCCACAGATATATGTTTCGAAAATTTGACACACCACCACACTTTGTCTTACAGCAGTAAAAGAAAATACTTAAAAAAAAAATACAGTACAAAAATATTTTGTAAAAATCTCAAAATGGAAAAATCGGAAGAATGAATTTTACTGAAAGCTTCTTTTTTTTCCATTTTTTCGCAGTTTTCTCGAACATAGGGCTTTAATGATTATCTTTACTAACTACACATAAGGTCTTATCATTTTTATTTGATACCTTTTTGTGATGAGTATAACGTTAATATTTCCTCTAAAATAACCTACTATATAATGAACAAATATTTCAAGACTTCAACATCTATTAAGGTTCATTAAAAAACCTTTTTAGAATGTATGCTGAAATCAAGTTTGAGAAAATTTATCAGTTAGAATTGTGCAGTAAAAGCAAGTCGTGATTGTTTCACAACAGAGTGTATAATACTAAAAATAGTACAAGTAAATTAGTGGCCATTTAGCCATTTAGTTTACCTTGTCTTAGTGTTTAAATAGCATTTTATTTAAATATTTTCATTTAAATTTTAACGTAGAATACGTTTTTGGGAGGCACATGGTAAAAAGCGAACGTTTCTCACATGAAAAAGCGAACAACGTAGTGGGGGGAGGTACGGTTGGGGATGTGGGATGTATTTGGGGGCTGTTGAAAAACATAAAAAAGTATTCTACGTATGCCATAATATGCTAGATACCGTTTGAATTTTTTGTATAAATAATAACATTTTCATAGATTTACATGTGCTTTCCATTTTCTATGTTTAACCGAAATCACGCGCTTCATAGCCTATAAAAAGGATTTATCTTTTACAAAAGACTGCTATGCAAGTAAAATACCTAAGAACTTATACTTATTCACAATAAATTCATTAAGGTTTAAGAAAACAATACTTCATTTTTAATTAAGATTGCCTATTTATTTCATTTATTTTTCAGGTTCCAATTTTTTTTTTTAATATGTAATATTTACACTATTTTTTGTTATTGAAAAGTAATAATTTTTTTCTTTGTTATTAATTGCTTTGATGGCTTAATTAAGTTTGTTAAATTATCTTTAATTTTTGTTAAATATGGAATAACTCCAATGTCATGTACTTATTATACAAAACAGTGAAACAATAAATAAGAATAAGAACAACTTTAAATTGTCAGAGCTACCATAAGAAATTCATATCGCGTGTTATTTGCCTAAAGTTAATACTGATAGTTTTTTTTTTCTAACAAAAAGTATGAATACATTAACGCAGTCAAAAGTTTATAATCCTTGGAAATCTAAGAAATTATGAAAAAGTATTACTGGGACAAATTAATAGAGAAGGTTCTAAGAATGTCTTATAAACTGATAGCAACGTAACTTTGTCGGTGATAGAAAGCCTTCATATAGAAAATATTATTATATAGTAAAATGTGGACATATAATAAATTGTCTAGCACCAATTAGTTAAAAAGGGTGAATTATATGTAAATTAATTCCACTACTAGCCAGTAAACTTCAGACTAATTCCACGCTTCCAGAAGTTCAACAGAGAGTTGAATAAGCAATTGAAATTTCCCAACGAAATAAACATGATTTAAATGTAGTAACCATATTTAGAAAAATATACTGTTTGAATAAAATCATTAATTTGGTATAACGAAATTGCCGGACATTATTAAATTGTTTGGCTTAATAATTTTTTGTCTTTTCAAATTTTTTAATGTTCAAATGAGTTTTACTTTACTTATTAACCTGTTTGTTGATGGAATCCTTCAATGTTGATAAAAACCATCCTTAAAAAATGGTAAACTTAATATTAATAATTGTGAAAAAAGCGTGCAATAATCCCTTATGTAATGAAATAGTTTTTACTAAACTAAGTTTTCTCTTCAAATATTTATAACTACATAGAAATTAAAAAGAAAACG
>JAAEAF010001277.1:0-30468 GCA_011037195.1 Triatoma infestans | reverse complement strand
CCCATAAGACAGCGCTTTCACTTAGATAGTGTATCAGAAAACTGGCCACACAAATTTTACTGAACCCTAATACAGAACAAGAAATCAAAACGCTCTTTAACTTTGTAGAAAAACTTTTATCTCTGAGAGAGTTTCTCATAGAACCGTAATTAAACATACCCTAAGCTACTATCCGTTTAGTCACACTAAGTATAAATAAATATTGCAGATATGATTCATTTAATTATATTCTTTGTAATTTTTTTTTCAATTAACCGTAAGTGTAGTAGCAAGAGAGCAAACAGCAAGGAGAGCAAGAGAATCTCAACCGCTCTCTTGGACTAGAGTGGGAGAAGCTGTATACAGATAGCGACGGACAGTCCATAAAACACAGTTAAACACAGTTGAGAATTCTGTTCAATGCATCCAATCGCGATGGGATAATGTAACAGCAAGAGAGCAAACAGCAAAGAGAGCAAGAGAATCTCAACAGCAAGAGAGCAAAAGAATCTCAAACGCTCTCTCGGACTAGAGTGGGAGAAGCTGTATAAATATAGCGACGGACAGAGTCCATAGAAACACAGTTAAATTCAGTTCATACCTCCACATCGCCAAGGGATAATGGGAACAGCAAGAGAGCAAGAGAGCAGAAAGAATCTCAACCGCTCTCAGGGTCGACTGGAGTGGGAGAAGCGGTATAAAATCTAGCGACGGGCAGTCATACAACACAGTTAAGAATTCAGTTCATACATCCAATCCGTAGTTGTCATTACTCTGACCACTCTACCTTAAACATTTCCTTATTGTAAAATCAACCGTCTGTCTCTACTTATTAATATATTAGTTAACCAGTGTTAACCAAATCTTCTTCTTAAATCATCAACCACACAAATTCTCTCCACCCTACACATCCATTATATAAGTCTGGTTTGAAGAATGATTATATAATTTTGTATCCTAAATGAACCATACTCATTTGTATGTGGGTTAATCCCCAAGCCAAATAAATAAATTGAATTGAATTTAATGTATCTAAAATGTTAATGGCATTACATATACACGAATAAGTTTGCAAAATAATTAATTAATAAATTTGCTTTTTACTTGCCTCTTGATATTTGATTATAGTTGATTTAACGCGAATTATACACTTTTATAATTTTTTAAAAATTATTTTGTATGCAATAATCCAAATGTTGCAATTATTCAATCTCATTGGATATAATTGATTATCAGCGATAATATAGATCTTCTAGTATTGATGGATCGAAACATTAATATCATAATAGAAATGTATGAGAAAAATTTTGTTAGCAATGACTGGGGAGGAAACAGTGAATTATTCTAAATACAGCCCCACTATTTACTTGCACTTGAAAACTGAGCCTGAGTATCCAGTAATATTTCTATTTTATGTCCCTATCAAAGTTATTCGCCCTGATTAGTTCAATTAAGAATAATAGGTAATAAATATTTATTTATTTATTTTAATACATTCATTCAAGCTCATTGTATGGAGTACAGTAAATAAAAATATAATTTTTTATTTTATTTATTTATTTATTTATGTTACAATCTATACAATGTACCAGTGCATGATAGTTGCAGAGTGGTTTGACATATATAGACTATTTACATTCAATAATTAGCAAAAAAAAATAATAAACTGCTGGACAAAAGTATTGTATACAATTTTTAAAATAATATAATTTGAAGTTGAAAGGTATTGTCGTAATTTTTGTTATTAATGGATTCATGTTATTGAACAACATATCGCTGAAGAACCTCTTCAAGGTACTTCTGGGCATTTAGCGTCCCATTTTCCACGATATGTCCGTCAAAAACTTATGCCTCCCCAAATCATAACACCGCCTCCACCAAAAGCCACTCTTGGAGGAAATGTTAGCTACTTCATATCTTTCACCTTGACGCCTCCAAACTCTCATCCTTCCATCTGGAGAATGTAGGGTTAATCTCGACTCATCTGTGAAAAAAAAAAAAAACACGTCTACAATCCTCTGTTGTTCATCAATTTACATGTTCTCGTGAATATTGCTGTCTGGCGACTGGAAGCCAAGTTTGCTTCATTTAACCTTCTTCTGACTGTCTTACTTGAAATATAGACATTAAGGACATCAGTGATCAAGTGACGTAATTGATTGCTAATGACGAACCTGTTCCTTAAACACATTCAGATGAATAAATCTCTTATCTGACCGAGTAGTACTTATTGGTACAGCCTGTGGCAGGTCTTCGGGAATATCTCACAGTCTCCTTGCAGCGCATTAACATATTTGAAACAATGGATTGGTTTATTCCTAGCCTCTGAGCAGTAATTGACTGCTGAACCCCTTCTTCATACAATGTTACTACCACACGTACTGCAATTACCAAGTAGAGGAATGTTAAGAACAATAGGCAAAAAATAAAAAAGAACTGATAAGAAAAAAAACTCAACAAAAACAAGAGAGAAATTACCCACAAGCAGTGAAAATGATGAACTGGGATTATTATCGTGTTTTTTTCAAGAGTTCAAAGTGCAGTTGAAAACTATTACAAGTAAACAGAACTTAATGATTTCTTTGAAAACCATGCTAGAAGGAATAATAA
Source organism: Triatoma infestans (assembly GCA_011037195.1). NCBI lineage: Eukaryota > Metazoa > Arthropoda > Insecta > Hemiptera > Reduviidae > Triatoma > Triatoma infestans. Next base: position 27,879 of record JAAEAF010001277.1, on the reverse strand, counting down.
ATATATTCAGAAACATAAAATTAAATTTGTTAACAAAACTACACGAATGGTTACTACAGCAGACCTAGACAACGTGAACAGCAATTATGACTGTAACCTTCTCACACAATATTGGTGATTACAAAATCAATCTAATGTAATTACATTAGTCAAATAGAGTCATTATTAATAAGACTTTGAAAATAACTATTGAAATATAATATATATATATAATAAAAACTATGCTCAATTAAAATTCTCTTTGGTGTAAATCTTTATCCCAATACATTCTAAGTTTATTTTATCGCGTGTGTTTTGTTCCATTGTTAGGATACTATTAATTGGTCCAAACGATTACAGTGTCTTTTTCTCCCTGAAATAGATTAGAAAGTTTTTAAATTTTGATGTGACATTTCATCCAGATGCTTTTCTCGCATACTTCGATTAGGGCGTATAGAATCGATTTGAAACTGTAGCGATGCAAACGTGTGTGAGGAAACCTACACACACCCTCTCGCACTTTCGCTCTTAACCCGACAGTTCCCATGTTTAGTAAAGAATTTTTTTTTTTGTTATTTTTGCAGTTTTCTTGTATCTTTAGGTTAAACTACATCATTTATAGTTTTTTAATTTCATTAACTGATACAGTTCTCTTAAAATTGGGGTGGCACCTCTAGGTGCCATTGGGCAATACAGGGTAGTTAAGAGAAATATCTCACTTACGAAAAATAAAAAATATTTTTTATTTAATACACTTATTTAACAATCAATATTATTAACATTAATTTATAGTATTGTGAAGGTCATAAAAGCAATGTATATGAACCCCTACATTGCACTTCGGGCACATCTTTCTAGTTCTTTTATGGCAAAGTGCACATCTTTTATGTTGTTTGCAATCTGTAATTTTATGTGAAGTGATTTTCGGTCTTTGTTTTTGTTTCTGTTTTGGTATGTTTGAAACTAATATTTCATTTTTTGAAGTCGTACCATACTTTTGACAATATTCCTGCACAATGGCTCTTCGGAATTCACAATAAGTCAATTTAGTGTTTTCTGAGTTTTTTTTTTTAGCAGCCATGCATTTTGGCAAGCAGAATCAATACCAAATGCAAATAGAGGAAAATACCATTTCCGACCTCTGTATGAAATACTTTGGGAGTGTATATTCTCGTCAAACCTATCAACTCCCCCCATGTAAGAGTTATATTTTTGAATTACATTTGGACAATTGACTTGGATTTTTAGTTTTTTTTTATCAATTGAGCCAATCCTTTCCACTTTTGTTACTGGAGAAATTTTATGGCAGTTAGATATGACAATGACTATACTGTTATCATGCCATTTTATTACTAAAGTGTCGCTTGTATTCTTGTAAGAATATGAACCCCTCTGCATTTTAGTCATTTCCTTATTATTTTTCAAAGGACATTTTTCAGTCCGATTTTCTAAAATTGTTTCGGTCCCTCCAGTTTTTTTTTTATTTAGAGCATTCATTAGCTTCAGGCTAGAAAAAAACCTGTCGAAATAAAGATTGTAGGGCCCCAGAAATTTTGGCAACCTAGATTGAAGTTCTAGAACTACCGCAGCTCCGAGCCCCAGTTCTTCTTGGTGAGGTAACTTTGAATGTATTGAACCCTGATAGGGCTCAAATGAGATTAGATAGCCACTTGTAGTGGCAGCAGACCATAGTTTGTAACCAAACTTTATGGGTTTTCCATGAATATGCTGCTTTGAACTGTGCTTACCATAGTACGGTATCATGGTTTCATCGATGGACACATGAGATGTTGCAAGCAATTCAAAGTTACTTCTAAAATTACCATCTAAAATGGTAAAATATTCTCTCACTTTATAAAATTTATCACTTGGCGAATGTTTTGTATTGTCAGGTAAATGCATGTACTGTTGAATCTCGAAAAACCGGTTTCTCCGCATACTTCAAGAAACGCAACAACTTGATGAAGAGGAACTCTGCAATGAGAGAAACGAAAATACTTGAAAAATCACGAAAAAACAGTACTTGACAAATTTGGTATAAATCTAACTCCAATGCCCAAAGGCACCTACAGGTGCCACTGAATTTCAGCTTCTTATAAAAATTTTGTTTTTAATATCTACAATCCAGTTTTTACATAAAACATTTCATTAACAACTTGTCAAATTACTTCATAAAGAGAAAGTGCATTACCTACCTTTTTACTGACATTATGCAAAAAAAACTCCAAAAAGTAACAAAGTGAACAATTTTCCTTGCCACTAGCTATAACAAAACTGAAATTCGGTTATAGCGAAGCACCAAATTAACACAATAGGAAATAAACCACGAAAACAAATGTTTATACAAACAACAGATGATATTCCAAACCAAAAAAAAATTAAACAGCTGATTTTATAAGCCTTTCAAATAGCGGCACCTACAGGTGCCTCTGGGAATTGCCGGGTTTTAATGCGATATAATACAAAAGTATTGTTTCTTTCTGGTGTTTCGGGATCAGCTTTATTTGGTTATTAAAAACGCACTAGCAAAACTATAAAAGAATGTCACGTCGTGAAGAAGAATATGATACAAATGTAGATCAATACGGCACATATCTTGTTTGGACTAAAAACTACAGAATATTATTAGATGACAGTCTTCTTCAAGTTTTTGGTGGTTACGGGACAATAGCTAGTATCTGTCATATGGGAAGCAAAGGTGTTCAAATACGTTACAAGGATAAAAATAGTGCTTTGCATTGTTATCGTGGTTTACACGATCATCCAGATTTCATGGTTGAACTACCTTACAAGTTCATAAAACATAAGGATACAGCTGGAACCAGTTCGTCAACAAGTTCCAGCCAAGAGATTTAAGTGGATACAACTGTACGTTATATATGTAGAAAAAGAAAAATTATTCGCTCAACAGTATTCAAGTGCTTTATGGCAGCTTTATCTACGCTTAATGAAAATGGCAGCACAGAACATTACTATGAAAGGCTTATTATAGAAATAAAACGTCACGCGACAAACTTTGATGATTTTGAAACAGGATTTGACAGTGAAATCGACGATGAATCACAAGAATATTAAACATCAGAACATATTCTCGCTAAGGATGTGCAATATTTTGAGACTAGCGAACCTATAAATGCTGTAGATGTTTTAATCTGTGGACTTCCTCCATGGTTTCAACAAATGAATGGCTATAAATTAGTCTCAAAGCAATGATCTCTTACAAATAGATTGGTACAGAATGTATCCTGTTGAAACTAAAAAATGTTCCTACCCTTACGGCATTTTTTATTTCAAAACTCGACGTGCTGCTCTAACTTTTAGATATTGTGTTGATAAAATGAGAATAGAAGATCGTTATATTAGTGTAAGTCTAATGGAAGATGTTGAACATAATCTTGAAGAAGTTAAAAGCAGTGCTGAAGCACTGCAGCAGTGTACCTTGTCAGTGTCAATACAAATAATTTAATTCACCCTTAAAAGAGTATTTTTTATTTATAAATGTTTATTTTCAAACAGTTCATTTATTTTGTCGTTTTTTTTGTATTTTATTTTATTACTGATATGTTTGTTTTTTTTTTTTTCATGTATTAACAAACCAAAATATACAATCAGAATTTAAATGCGTTTTATTGTAATATTTTAATTGTTTAAGAGAAATTTTCTAGTCCTGCTGTAAATAGTAGGAAAACTTTTGAATTGAATTTTTAAATGGAAAATGGATTATAATTTGGTGCAGGTTTAGTACTCAAACTTAAATTACTTGATCTGACTAAAATTTCAATCAGGCAGGGCCCCAAGGCGGTGGGGGGAAAGCGCAGTATCTTGTTGGGAGATGAGAGGGGAGTTACGAGGGTAACAGCGGAAAAAAGTGAGAAAGACGGGCGTGAGAATCATAGCAAGCATAAGTGGAGATGAGTGCGCATTTGGGTGCTAAAGGGAGCGAGATCTACCGTAAAATAAAATGGTGTATTGTGCAAAGAATCTGTAATACCACGACAGGGACAAACAGCTGGCGGTCCAGCGGTATGTGTATTATATATGGGATAGAATATATAAGCCAGTGGGAAAACAGAACTAGAGCTCGCTTCTATATTTCAAAGATAAACAAGACGAAGAGAAAAAGTTGCCGAAGGGCAAGACACCGATCAGAGATGGACGTATAGTTTAACGTCAAGAAACAATAAATAATAAACACAAAGCAACTTCTATGACTAGAAACCACGAGGAGTTACGACATGATATAATGATAAAGAAGAGTGCACATAATGCAAAGGGGACAGAACAAGGAAGGCGGGAAGGTAGGAGGGGGGGGGACGAACGAAGCGGTGTAAGTGAGAGAGTAGGAATGGTGACCGCGCTCGAGGCCTCACACCTGGATGAGCGGGAAAACGAGGCTTGTCAATTTTGTGTTGGGTGTGGTTTTGGGGTTTTGGTGAGCCAGGAGGCCTCGCATGCAGAGAGGGAGCGGGACTATCCCATAGTGAGAGGTGTGGTCGTGGAATGGTTGGAGGGGTGAGCCGAGGGAGGAGGGAGGGCTGAAGACGCGGAAGGAGGGAGAAGGAAAAAATTTGGGAAGTTGTCGCTCGAATTACTAACACTGAATTTTATAAAAATAGCCTATATTTTTACAATAATTTAAATGTGAGAAATGGTAACTATTAACATGAAATACTTAGAAATAAATAAGAGATAAACAACTAATAATTTAAAAATGATTAAAATAAATAAACTAAGATGCACGACTATGAAATAAGTATAAGTAAAACCTGTATAGGGACGCGGAACTGCTACTCGTATAACGATGTACTCGTATAATCTAATGACGTACTGGTATATAATGATGATCTACTCGTGTATAATAATCCCCTCTTCCAATGGGGCGAAGTTTATATTAGTGTTCGCAACACTCACACCAAGACATCTGTCCTAGTGTGCGACCTTGGTTAGTTCGGTGACCAGTGATTTAGGTCAGGGGCCAGCTTTATCGGTGCGTGCTTTGATGTAAAGTATTGACCCTTGTATTGAAAAGGGGCTTTGTTGTTTGACCGCGGCCTTGTCTTGAAGACAGCGGCCGGCTAGGCCACTAGTTATAAATTATCTTTTATTCCTGCCATCCTTTGTGAAGATAGCAGCTGGCTGGAACCACTTTGACATTGCTATGACTTTCATGTGTCATTACATCTGCATTTTACTTTCTCTTACTAAATAATAAGTAAGAGGAAGTATTGCGATCGTGCGTGATTTTCACCGGAAATACACAAGTATTGACGTCCCCTCTTAGTCCAAGAAAGTGGTTTTTAGACAATAATCTTTATGTATGTGTGTATGTGAAAAGAATATCTCAAAAATGAAAAATTGCAGGAAGAGCTCAAACTTGGTATTCCGTTTAGGTACTGCCACCCACCGCATCAGACATGAAGATTTCCGGCAAAATCCAAAACAAATCGGAAATGTCACTTTACTGAATGTTTTTTTTTCTAGTTCAGTTTTTTGTGTGATTTTCTCGAAAACAAATCCATCGCTTTTCGTTGTTGTAGTTAGTTTTCCCGCAGAGCTGGAAAGCATCAGTGATATTTTCCGTGATAGCCTGGTTCTTTTTGTGGTCATCGACCGGTTTCGGACTTATGTTTTCACAATGTTCGACAAAAAGTATCCTGATTATGGCAACTTGCGAACACACGGGCGATACCCAAAAAACAAGCAGGCTATCACGGAAGATATCTCTAATCCATGGATTTTTCTTTAAACATTTTCATATCAACTACACATGAGCTACAACTTTTATTTAAAACATTTCTCCAGGAAAATTCATTTAAGGACACTTTTGGGGGATAGATAGATAGATAGATTGATAAAAGCTTTATTACAAATTTACAAATAATAATAAATAGAAGTTTCAATGTACATTTAACATTATAACCTTCCTGCATTGTTTGTATAGTGATTTTTGGGATAAGGCGAGGTACAATATGCAGGGAAAAAGGGGAAAAATACCTGCAGCTTTAGGAAAAATATTATGAGAGGATGTGTTTCAATCTTTTATGCCTGTAATGTATGGAGGGAAATGTAGGAGGCTATTTCGCGGCAGAGTGGATTAAGATGACAGTCTAGAGTGGAAAAGAGTTTCAGGAGACGATTTTGGATGAAGGAATAAAACTTTTGGAAGAGAGGTGGAATTTCGTACAGTCCTATTTCAGCAAACTTACACAATTCTATCATCTAAATAATATTAATTTACAATTAAATATGTTTGCGAAATCCCGAGTTTGGAAAAAAAAAAAAATCAGATGACCGGAAGTACGTTTTTACTGAAAATTAGTTTTCAGTTTTCTGCTATTTTCTCTAATACGGTTCCAACGATTTTCCTTAAACATCATATATTAACTACACATACAAAGAGCTATAACTTTTATTTGAAATATTTCTCCGGGAAAATTCCTTTAAATGGCATTTTTTGGTGGAGGGTAGATTTTATCTAAAGTGCTATTTTAGTTCTACAATGTACTATACAATTCTATCAACTAAATAATATTAATTCGAATTATATAAGTTGCCAAAATTCCCAGTTTGAAGAAAATCGGTTGACCGGAAGTGCGACTTTACTGAATAGGTTTTCCAGTTTTGGAGGGGGGGGGGGGATTTGCTCCATAAAAATGCCGACTGTTTTCAACATTAATCAGAATTGTAAGTGTGAAGTACGTTTTTGGAAATAGTTAAAGTCGTGTGAGTGTTTCACACCAGAGTTTTTTCTAATGTTTTTAAACTTAAATAAGCGTTTATTGGCACATTTTCACGGGAAAATTGATTTTTTGGGGGTTCCAATGGAACAGCAAGTTAAGCTCATCGCTAAAGTACCGTGTCAATACAATGTATTGTTATACCGCCTATATAATATTAATGTAAATTAGAAGCATTGGCAGAATTCCAAATTTGAACATAAATCAGTTAACCAAAGTAACAATTGTATAAAAGTGTTGATTTTTTGTTTTGTTTCTAATTTCCTCGAAAACGGCTACAACGATTTCTGGCCAGATAAAAACGTATCATTTATATTTAAAACATTGAAAAAAAAAAAATAATAAAATTGATATTTGGGGCCTCTCAGTTACGTTTAAATTTAAACTGACGTTACTGTATGGTCTTGTGTCAGAGGGGCCCAGAGTGGACATTCAGGTATACAGGGTGTCTGTCCTAAGGTATATGGATAACTACTTTTTCTCGGAAACTAAGATAGCTAGAAAAAAAACTAAAAAATAATACGTGTCCCCGTAGTTTTTTGTTAGAAATCCAAATTTAATTTGCAAATATTTTTTTGGTGCTTCGAGAAGCGAGATACAGGGGTCCAACTTCATTTTTTTCAAATGGGGAGGTGTGGTTTTTATTTAAGAAATAGATTTCTCTATATTTTTAAGAAAAATTTACTTGAACAGTTTTTTTCTGTGAGCGATATTTTACAAGTTATGAATGAAAACATGATTCCTATAAGAAATTTCCAAATTGATTGAACGGTTTTTTGATTGAATGTATTTCTTTGGTCGTAAGGTACAATTGGCAGGAAAAAGCATATGTATGCATCTCTAATGGTGGGGGCCAGTTCGAGCAAGATCTGTAATTAATGAGGAGTAAAATTTATAATAAAATAGTATTTTTCTTCTTATTCAATCAAAAAACCTTTATAATATCATTTTGAAATTTCTTATAAGAATCATGTTTTCATTCATACCTTGTACAATATCACTCACAGAAAAAAACCGTTCAAGTAAATTTTTCTTACAAAAAAATAGAGGAATCTATTTCTTAAATAAAATCCACACCTCCCCATTTGAAAAAATGAAGTTGGTGCCTGTATGTCGATTCTGGAAGCACCAAAACAAATTTGCAAATTAAATTTAGTTTTCTAACAAAAAACTACGGGGACACGTATTTTTTTTGTTTTTTTCTAGCTATCTTAGTTTCTGAGAAAAAGTCGTTATACTTGATTATCCATATACCTTGGGACACCCTGTATATGTATAATCCTTACCATCTTTTTCTAAGACCAATCTCTTAAGCTTTGCAATTTTAAAGAATTTTCGTTTTTTAATGAAATCGTAATTAATTGGATTAAGAGAGAGTCGTGTGATTCTTTCACAGCAGATTGTTTATTTCAAATTACTTCTCGACTCCCACGAGTCACATTCCACAGGTTGAAATACCTTATTGGATAGGACTACTCGCTTCTGTCCCCAGGATAATTAATGTGCTAAATTTAAGTCTTCTACAAAGAAAAGATATATTTTTGATTTATATTTTTGATGAGTCACTAAAATTCCAGCACATATCTATCCTGATTATTCTTCTTATCTGGATAAACATAAATTTATTTCCTTAAAAAATTTTCAACGTCAGATATAAAAAAAAAGGAAACTTTAATATTACTAAGTAAGTAGATAGCCTGTTGATTTAGAAAGATCGAAGGTAGGCCTCTTAATTTAGGAAAAAATGAACTCTGATGATGTTTATTGGGTTTTCAATTAAAATTAAAGGAACAAAAAAAAATAAGATAAAAATAAAAAAAAAGAAAATGAAAGCCTTGGCAATAAATAACAGTGCAGTGAAATTAAGAAGGGAAACACATTTCGTTAAATTAAATTCAAGAGTAAGACATTGTAGAAAGGGCGCGGGAACATTGAGCGCTATTTCTCATGAAGTAGAAGAAGGACATTGCAATTTAATGCGGAAGTTGGTATAGATGTGAGGAGGGTGAAAAAAGGTCTTCTTCTACTTCTTCTTCTTCTTCCATGGGAGGAAGCTCTAGAAACTGGCGGCAGTTCTAGTTGGGTATACAGCCTTAGCCCACTCCAACAACACAGTGAACAGTGGATTGGGAATTCGAGAGTTTTCGTCTTGCGAGTGTTACGAGTGTTGCATCCCTAATAAGAATAGGGGATAAGGGACAGTCTACCACCCCTTACAATGTCGATGTAAAAAGGAAGAGAAGAAGACGCAATAGTAGTAGGCCCGGGAAACCTCTCAGTACAATTTTCTACCACTACCATTGCTTTCTTTTTCCTTTTAAAAGGAAATTCTACCCGCTTTCTACACTGAAGCATCACAATCCTGTCTTAACCCTACACCAACATATTCTCCCCCCCACCTCTAAGACGACTTCTTAATTGAGGCCGCAGAACTTCCTGGCTAGGTATTAATAAAGCACTCTGGAAAACCACCTTTTCTTCTCACCACGACACGGCATAAATGAATAATTATTATAAAACATCAAGGTATGGTTGTGTGGTGCACCCCAGCCACCTCTTTAAACATTCAGTTGATGTCTTATATTTCAGGTTTCCTATGGAATCTTAATAGAGTTTTTATTAAGTTCTTATTAATCTAAAAGAAAAGTAAAAAAATGAGGACCGCATCAAATTGTATCAAAATTAGAATTTTTTTACATCGGTTTGTTAGTTAAATATTCTATGTTTTTGAATAAAAAGTCATCTATTTTCTATTTTACATTAGGAAGTTTAAGTGTAAATTTTAATTGTAACGATTAAATGTTCTTTTTTGTTTTAATTATTTATTTATTTATTTATTTATTGATATTCACAACAATACGTGATATCATATGCGAATTTGGTGAATACAAGAGTGATTGACTTGGCCCTGGGAAAGGATGGGGAATTCCTCCCAATGGAGGTACTCCCTTGTAATCGTAAATTTCAGGGGAGTGGAGCCTTAAATATTGTGAATGCCAGCTGGGTTCTAATCTCCTGGGAGGATTATAAGAGTTCGCGAGAGAGGACAGTCTTCGGAGAAGAAGGTTAGGATAAGCAGATAGCAATCATGGTATCTTGTTTAACAGTTGGTGGACAAAAGGAATTTTAAGGTCAGTGTGTAGGTTAGATTAGAAAGATGGTAAGGAATACTGGGAATTTTCCGAAGGAGTTTGAATTGGAATGATTTAATACCATAGGAATTGGAGTGCTTGGTTGAACTGTTCAAAGTCCAAGTGGGTTTTATGATTGTGTTAAAGAGAAAGTCTTTTATCATATGTGAGTTCAGAAAAATCGGTCAAGCAGTCTAAGAAGTTTACTTGTCCGCCCATTTATCTACACTATCCAAAGCTCCCTCTGGGCTCATACAGCTTCCACAAAGTTTGGAATGTTTTTTCCACCGGAGCGTATAGATACTTCTAGGACGAGAAAATCCTAAGGACAGTACAGTAAGGACACGAACCCATGTTGCTAGTCCAGTGCGCTAGACTGAGCTAATCTCGTACCTTACAAGATATGTGACAAATTTATAAAATAAATGTTGCAATTTGCTGCCGAATGAGCTTCATTTTGATAGCCAAACTCCAGCTGTAGAAGCTGGTCTCAAGCTTCCACCAAGAAGTAGGAGAAATTGGGACTAAAAGCCGAAAATCTGAGAGCTTAAATAAAGTCACCAGATAAACTTTGACAAGTTTACAAGTCTCAAGATCAATCTTGAAAGATTCATCAATCTAGGGTACCGTAACAACAAGAAAGAGTTCTAACTAGCAGTCATATAACTCTTCGGGTAGCTCACATTAGCCAACGCTTACATTTCTACATTCATCACGCGACCAACAATTATCACTCATCGCTCTGTCACTCTAAATTCCTTATACTCTTCTCTCCTTACTTAATAAATCGTTAAATATAAATTGTGAATAATTATATCAATAGTATGTTCATCAATTCACCAATTACCAACCACTATCACCCTGCTAAATGAGCAAATCACTTATCAAAAACTATTAACTAAATACAAATGTTGACTGATTGATTGACAACTTCTCAATTTGTCTTTAAACTAAAACGTTACTTCACCAACATTAAAGCAGAAATGATGCGTAGAATATTTACAATAATAAAATACTAACAATATATGAGATATAACTTAGAATAGCTTTACTTTATTATAATATCTGATATAATGATAGGGCTGCAAGAAGTGTGCTCACTTGGCTTACCGACCAGATATTATATTAGTTGTGTATAGTTATTAGCTGGTTTCAACAACTATCACGTATGAATTCTGTTCATGTGAATTGATGATATACGTGCAATATTAAGTTTGATATTCATCGCATTATATTCCAAGTTGGTAAGTGTTAGCTCGGATAATCGTGTTTCGATCATCTCATAGAATATCAAAACTGCTAGAATTGTTTTTACTAATATTATAATAACTAGATCCTTTGAAATATTTGATTTTCTTTGCTAGAATCATTGCAATAAATTTCAATCAAATGATCTCATCCGAAAGTACATTTAGTTAATTTTTTACTTTCTCTTACTCCTAGTAAGAGGAAGTATTGTAATCGTGTCAAAATTTTCGATATCGAGTTTTCACCGGAAATATCCGTTTTGAGGTCCCCTGAGTCCAAAAAGTGTTTTAACAAATGGTCTGGGTTTGTGTGGTGTGTGTGTGTGTGTGTGTGTGTGTGTGTTGTGTATGTTGTATGTGAAGCAGAGCTATGCTCAAAAACGAAAACCGTAGAAAACTGAATCATTCAGATCGCATAGGTATCACCATGCGATCTGGCTGTGCGTTATCTGTCAAAATTTCTGAACCGAAAGTACCACTTTACTAGTTCACTTATTTACTTTTTTGCGTTTTTCTCAAAAATGGCTGCAAGGATTTTCTTTAAACTTGATACATCAACTACATATACAAGGAGCTACAACTTTTATTTGAAACATTTCTCTGGAAAATTGATTTAAGGGCCCTTCTGGGGGAGGGGTGGGGTTAGGTTACCTCTAAAGTGCTATTTCAGGTTATTACACAATTCGGTCATTTAAATAATGCTAATTAGAATTAAATATGTTGTTGAAATTCCGAGTTTGAGAAAAATCGGAAAACCGGAAGTGCTTTTGTTTTAACACTTTACTAAATGATTTTTTTCACTTTTTCGCGATTTTCTCAAAAATGGCCCCGACGATTTTCTTGAAACTGACATATAAACTAAACATTCAAAGATCTACAACTTTTATATAAAACATTTCTCAAATTTGGTGCACAAACTACAACATTTGTCAATTATAATTTTGAGAACTGGAGTAAGAGAAAGTTGTGTGAGTGTTTTACACCAGATTTTTTTGTTTGTTTATAGTATTTAATGAATTTTAAATAACATTCGCTTCTAAATAAATTCACTGATTTTTTTATTTTTCCCTTTATTTTTTTTGTTTTTTTTTTCAAAATGGACTCCAAAGATTGCAAATATGCCACGGATTCCTTATACTCTCTGCTGGAGTAAGAGGGAAATTAATTAGATCTTCACCAAATAGATTTCCAAAATAGAAATTGTTTATTTCTATAGGATTTATTTAATTGGAAACTAGAGTCTAATCTTTAAATAATAGTTACTTATTTAACAAGAGTTTAAAATACTTTTATAGTCGAGTTATTATTATATTATTATTATTAATGATGGTTGCCGAAGGTATGGCACCTCAGTCAATATGGCTCAACCCCCCCAAAGAAGAAGAAGAAAAAACATCCCTAAGCGCCCTGCAGTTTACCGGTCTACAATATCTTAAGATACCCTTAAAGTCCCTTAAACTTCCCCACGCATTTCATTGAGAGTGTTACCCTCCCAAATATGCGAAACCTAGTATTGGTAAAACGAGGACACTGATCGAGGTAATGTTTCACCGTTTCCCTAACTACCTCAACACACTTCTGACATCAAGGAATAGACGTCCTACCTATAAGAGAGTACAATCCATCAATGCAAGTCATCAGAGAGGATGAGAATATGACCAAGTTAGCAGGTAATGGAAGGTAAGTGGGAAGGAGAAGATTTAAGTCCAGAATATTACCCACTTCACCAACCCCTATAGATTGGGTTCACAGCGGGGAGAGGGGGGAGTAGACCAAGGGCGTACGTAAATGGTGAAAAGAGAAAAGGAAATAACAGCACGAGAGAAGAGCGTCAGTTGCCGCAAACAGCTAAACTTTTCCCAAAGCACCACCAAACAACAATAAATCAAAGGGGACATACACCCTTACTCACTCGTTCTATGCTGAAAGTCACTTCACTTCTACAGCTATAGCTATTGTCAGGAAAGGTATAAAGTGAACGATGGGAATATGGCATACAGCGCTAACTTTACAATTAATGACTGACTTACTTTCACGGGAGTTATTTCTTTTTCTTTCTTTGTTCCATGATGAATTATTGTCAACGGCTATTCCAGGAGTCCTCTAATTATTTCCATAATTTTTAATAGAAACCTCTTTATATAGATAAAAGAGGAACCTCTTTTATGATAATTGCAACGGTTCACATAAATAAAAAATCTGGTGTGAAACACTCACACAACTTTCTCTTACTCCAGTTATCAAAATTATAATTGACAAATTTTATAGTTTGTATACCAAATTTAATGAAATTTGTCGAAAACTGAAAAAACTATTCAGTAAAAGCGCACTTCCGGTTTACTGATTTTCTTCACACCCGGAATTTTGGCCAATTATTTATTTCTAATTAATTTGATTTGGATGATAGAGTTGTATAATCAAGTATGATACCACTTTAGAGGAAGCTGCAACCCTACACCTCTCCTAAAAGTGCACTTAAATGAATTTTCCCAGAGAAATGTTTTACATAAAAGTTGTAGACCTTTGAATGTTTAGTTTATATGTATAATTTCAAGAAAATCGTTGGGGCCATTTTTGAGAAAATCGCGAAAAAGTGATAAAATCATATTTAGTAAAGTGTTAAAACAAAAGCACTTCCGGTTTTCCGATTTTTCTCAAACTCGGAATTTCAACAACATATTTAATTCTAATTAACATTATTTAAATGACCGAATTGTGTAATAACCCGAAATAGCACTTCAGAGGGTAACCTAACCCCACCCCTCCCCCAGAAGGGCCCTTAAATCAATTTTCCCAGAGAAATGTTTCAAATAAAAGTTGTAGCTCCTTGTATATGTAGTTGATGTCAAGTTTAAAGAAAATCCTTGGAGCCATTTTTGAGAAAAACGCAAAAAAGTAAAAAAGTCAACTAGTAAAGTGGTACTTCCGGTTGAGGAATTTTGACAGATAAGCACAGTCAGATCGCATGGTGATACCTCAACGGAATATTAAGTTTCAGTTTCTACGGTTTTTCGTTTTTGAGATATGAGTTCACATACACACACCACACACAACACACACACAGACACACACACAGACACACACACATCACACACACACACCAAAGACCATTTGCTTAAAAACCACTTTTTTGGATCAGGGGACCTAAAACGGATATTTCGTGAAAATCGATATCGAAAATTTGACACGATACATTACTTCCTCTTACTAGGATTAAGAGAAAGTAAAAAAGTGGACAATAATATGTTCTATGTATACGATATAGTTTACAAACGTGATCATTTGCTATGTCACACAATGTTTACTTTCTCTTACTCCTATTAAGAGGAAGTATTGTAATTGTGTCAAATTTTCGATATCTAGTTTACACCGGAAATATCAGTTTTGAGGTCTCCGAAGTGTCCAGACTGAGTGTGTGTATGTATGTGAACAGCTTAGATCAAAAACGAAAAATCTATAGAAAGTTCAAACTTGATATTACGTTTAGATATCACCATGGGATCTGACAGTATCTGTCAAAATTCCTTAACCGGAAGTACCACTTTACTACTTTTTTTTTTTTTTTTTTTACGTTTTTGCGATTTTCTCACAAATAGCTCCAACGATTTTCTTGAAATTAGGTATATCAACTACACATACAAAGAGCTATAACTTTTACATGAAACATTTCTCTGGGAAAATTCATTTAAGGGCACTTTTGGGGGAGGAGTGGGGTGGTTTTCATCTAAAGTGCTATTTCTGTTTATTACACAATTTTATCGTCTAAATAATATTAATTAGAATTAAATATGTTGTTGAAATTCCGAGTTTGAAAAAAAAATCGGATGACTGGAAGTGCGTTTTTACTGAGAAGTATTTTTCAGTTTTCTGCTATTTTCTCTAAAACCACTCGAACTAGTTTCTTTAAACTAGAAATGTGAACTACACATATAAAGAGCTACAACTTCTATTGAAATATTTTACTATTTGAAGTCGTTTAAGGGGGTTTTGGGGTGTAGGGAGGTGCTGGTGTTATGTTTTTCTCTAAAGTGCTGTCATAGTTGATTATACAATTCTACCAGCTAAACAAAATTAATTATAAATAAATACATAAATACATACATATTGGCGCTACAGCCCAGTCCCGGGCCCTGGCCACCAAAAGAAATCGTCCCCATCCGTTTCTATCGTCCTCATCCGTCTCTATCCTCAGCTATTGTCCACCATCTTGACGCTCCCACCTTCACCGCTTCCATACCCATCTGATCCAGCCATCTCAGGCGAGATCTGCCTTTTTTAATTATAATAAAATAGTTTGCCATAATTTGGAATTTCAAGAAAATTAGTAAATTTTTACTTTCTCTTACTCCTAGTAAGAGGAAGTATTGTAATCGTGGTCAATGTCAAATTTTCCGATATCGAGTTTCACGGAAATATCCGTTTTGAGGCACCATGAGTCAAAAAGTGGTTTTAGCGAATGGTCTGTATGTGTGTGTGTGTGTGTGTGTGTGTGTCTGTGTGTGTGTATGTATGTGAACAGCATAGCTCAAAAACGAAAAATCGTAGAAAGTTCAAACTTGATATTACGTTTAGGTATCACCATGGGATCTGACGGTGCGTTATTTGTCAATATTCCTCAACCGGAAGTACCACTTTACTAGTTGTTTTTTTTACGTTTTTGCAATTTTCTCAAAAATGGCTCCGGGTTTGAAAGATTTTCTTTAAACTTGCTATATCAACTACACATACAAAGAGGTACAACTTTTATTTGAAACATTTCTCCAGGAAAATTCATTTAAGGGCACTTCTGGGGGAGGGGTGGGGTTAGGTTGTCATCTTAACTGCTGTTTCAGTATATTAGACAATTCTGTCATCTAAATAATGTTAATTAGAATTAAATATGTTGTTGAAATTCCGAGTTTGAAAAAAAAATAGATAACCGGAGTGCGTTTTTACTGAAATATAATTTTCAGTTTTCTGGTATTTTCTCGAAAATGGCTCCAACGATTTTCTTTAAACCAGCGTTGTTAACTATACATATAAAGAGCTACAACTTTTATTTGAAACTTTTCCCATGATAAATTCATTTAAGGGGACTTTTGGGGGAGGGGGGTTATGTTTTTCTTTATTATGCTATCACAATTGATTATACAATTCTGTCATCCAAATTGAAATAACTAGAAATTAATATATGACCCAAATTCCGAGTTTCAAGGAAATTAGTAAACCGGACAGTTTTACTGGACAGTGTTTTCACTTCTTCCGACGAATTTCATTAAATTTGGTACATACCTATAAAATGTCAATTATAATTTTGAAGTAAGGAGTAAGAGAAAGTTGTGTGAGTGATTCACACAGATTTTTTTTCCATAAAAACATCGACGAATTTTAGTAAATTTAGTATACTAACTTTAAATTTGATAATCACAATTTTGAAAATTGGATTAAAAGAAAGTGGTGTGAGTATGTCACACCAGATTTATTAATAGATATGTATTATCAATTATATATATTATGTATAAAATTATTGTTGTTTTGTTTAATAAACGTTAATTTCATATGAATGTTTATTTATTCTTTTCTAATCGAAACTTTGAATTTAATTTTGAATCATTAAATTTTCTTAACAATAATTTTGAAACATAGAAAGAATATAATTTAAAACTTCTCAGTTCGAAATATTAATATTTCATTTTATTGTTGTACGTATCTACTTAGGATTCATCGTTAAGTTAGGAAATCCACTTCTCCAGTTTTTACTCTTGATTACTCATGATTGACAAGTTTTTAATTTTGAATAAGATGAATCCTGGATAATACGTTTAAGGATGGATAAATATGATTGAACTGTGCCTCAAGAAAGTCGGCTATCTTTCAGTTTTTGAGACAAGGAATTTAATAATATTGTTTATCTTTAGCGCAGCAAATGTGTATCCACAAACATTGTTGTAGAAAAACATTGATTTGGGAAGCCCAAATAAATTTCATCATTATTTGATTGGCTTAAACAGCCTTGAGATGTCAGTTGAAAGAAACTGTCTGATTTCCCAGCAGTATCTAACGGCACCTGCCGATCAGTACGCAACGGATTGCTCTATTGCACATCTAACTACTTCTGTCATGACCATCTTTGAAAATAAAGACGACGAATGAGTTGCAGTACAAAGCACCTTTACTTGTCGGATTTTTAAATATGTACGCTAAATTCGGGAGCTTCAACAGTTACAAAAGTTTTCAAAGCTTCTCTGACGAAAAGTTGAACAATAAACGTCAAGTATTCATAAGATGACTTAACTCAGCTCTCAAAGAGACTATGAAACATACAGCAAACCAGAGATTTCTCTACTAATTAGTTAACCAGCTAAAAGATCACTGGAACTTGCAAAAGTTTTAAATAGCTAAAATTCAGGAACTTTTCTTTATATTCTATCAAGTCAAGGTCACTTTAATGCAAATAAAAAATTGTGAGTTTAAGTGCAGTAAAATGTGTTGTTTCATTTACATCACCAAACTCATTTTGACACTGGTCTCTTTCTCTCTCTAAATACGCTCTCTCACACACACACACGCATAAAAACACCCACACACACACACTAGGTTCCATTTTTGTCGTCTACTTGAGTGGAGTTGAAATGGCAGCAGAGTCCAGGCAGTGCTGGAATAATCGGGCCAAATTGCTGGCAATTGCTAATTGTATGAAATGGCTCTTACAATTTAACACTAACATTAGAAATAATACATCTCATCTTACCCACAAAAATTACTAAGGTAATAAATTTATAAGATCAATAATTATTATTAGAATTAATAGCCAATTTTCTCCTTTTATTCCGTAGTAAATAGTACCAATCATATGCCACTTGTAGAGAGAATGAGCGATTCGATTTTTCGTCTGGAGCGACTTCATTATGACCTAGTAAGGTTGAGGCACATATAGCAGAGGTTGGTAATGAACGAGCGGACACTTTGACTAAGGAAGCATCTGAAGATTTAAGTATCCACTGTCCTTCACGTCATCTCCAAAAACACAAATGTTGATGTTAATTTGTGAAGAGAGAGTATAGAGACATTGGTCAGCATGAGAGAACGATCATCAACCAAAGAATTCTTCCACAGAGTGAGTGACAGGAGGAGAGGCAATAACTTAAATTCTATCAGGTCACGGAAGAATAAAGGCATACCTGTATAGATTTAACATACTACTTGATGTAGCATATAAGTATGACTAACTATGTTACTTGGCAAACATGGGATCACGTCTTGTTGGAATGTCAACATTTTAAAGGAGAGCATACTTTTTTCATTCAGGAAATCACTACCAGAAGTTTGTAATACCGCCGAATAAAATCAATATGATTACTAATAGTGAATTGTGCAAAGTGTTTATTAAGTTCATAAAAAGACTTGATTTAGAAAAAATTGTTGCAATCACTTTGGTTATATTTATTTTATTAATTTCATATTGTAATTTTATTTTTGATGAGTGAGTTTAATAAGTGTATATATACTATGGTACATACAGAATAAACAAAACAAACGCACGCACGCACTAATGTTGTTCAGTATTTATTCGTTTACAAAGTAACTTACAAGCAATCTTCTTATAATATTATTTCCTATCGAATATTCAAGCGTACATAATTCGTAACATGATTGCTTCCGAATATTCAAAATAATCTTTTTCTCACGTTGTTTTTTTTTTTTTTTAAGTGCCGACGCTAACAATGATACAAAGTTCCAAACAATAATAATAACAATTTCCGACAGGATTAACTTGAAGAGACCGACTTATTGCTTTAAAAAAAAAAAAAAAAAATGTATTATTTTCGTTGAATTTGCTTTCTTCATTTTCTTTTATTTTTAACCTATATATTGTATTTTTAGTTTATCGGTTTTATACTTCTTTAAATATACAGTTAAACCATTTTTTTGTTAAAAAAAAAAAAAAGATCTTCTTGTTACTGTAACTCCATTAAAATTGAAATGACATCACTAAAAATCTTAGTGAACTGAATTAATCATAAATTGTGCAAATATAAGTAATTTAAGCAGATTTATTGGTTTGATTAAGAAAGTAGCGAATAAAGATTACAAATAAATAGATTGTAGATTGTTGAAGAGGATTATTGTACTGCGACCTGAAAGATCTATGGTGCCCCCACGGTGCCTTCTCCAATGCACAGCCGGCCTCCAAACAGTGTTTTCTCTAGCTACAGACAACACTGCCCATAACCGGACACTGACTTGTAAAGGTACCTAAGAAAAGAAAAATCTAAGGGCAGCATGCTGGAATCGAACCCGGAACCTCCGCATTATTAGTCCAAGCGCACTACCACTTAGCTAATACCTTCCTTCTCCATTGACTTTTGCCAATTAACTAGGGACGGAAATCCTAGTTTATGTACTTTGTTTGTCCTCACGGACGAAGGAGTATTTATTACTATCAAAATGTAACGAAAAGGTACATCACTTAAACACACACACACACAACACACACACACACACACACACAACACATGAGCATACAACACGCAAATACACCACACACGTAATTTCATAAAAAAAAATTTTTTACTTTCTCTTACTCCTAAGTAAGAGGAAGGAGTATTGTAATCGTGTCAAAATTTTCCGATATCGAGTTTTCACCGAAAATATCCGTTTGTGTGTGTGTGTGTGTGTGTGTGTGTGTGTGTGTAAACAGCATAGCTCAAAAACGAAAAACTGTAGAAAGTTGAAACTTGATATTCCGTTTAGGTATCACCATGGATCTGACAGTGGGTCTCTGTCAAAATTCCTCAACCGGAAGTACCACTTACTCATTGTTTTTTTTACTTTTTTGGCGTTTTTCTCAAAAATGGCTTCAACGATTACTTCAAACTTGATATATCAACTACAGATACAACTTTATTTGAAACATTTCTTTGGGAAAATTCATTTAAGGGCAGTTATGAGGGAAGGGTGGGAGTTTGGTTTACATTTACAATGCTATTTCAGTTTATTAACCAATTCTATCATCTAAATAATGTTAATTAGAATTAAATATGTTGTTGAAATTCCGAGTTTGAAAAAAATCGGATAACCGAAAGTGCGTTTACTTTACCACTTTACTAAATAATTTTTCCTCTTTTATTCGATTTTCTCAAAAATGGTTTTGACGATTTTCTTGAAACGTATTATATAAACTAAACATACAAAGATCTACAACTTTTATTGAAAACATTTCTCTAGGAAAATTTATTTAATGGCACTTTTAGGGGAGGGTGAGGGTTATGTTTTTCACTAAAGTGCTAATCATAGTTGATTATACAATTCTATCATCCAAACAAAAATTAATTAAAAAAATAAATGGATGGCCAAAATTCCGAGTTTCAAGAGAATTAGTTAACCGGAAGTGCGCTTTTACAGAATGGTTTTTTCCAGTTTTCGTCGTATTTGAATTAATTTGGTATACAAACTCTAAAATTTGTCAATTATAATTTCGAGAACTGGATTAAGAGAAAGTTGTGTGAGTGTTTCACACCAGATTGGTTTTTAATTAGAATTCAAAAATATCTCGAAACATTTATTTCTTTGATGATATATTGACTGGAAAAAAAAAATCTGGTGTGAAACAGTCACACAACTTTCTCTTACTCCAGTACTCAAAATTATAATTGACAAATTTTATAGTTAGTGTACCAAATTTAATGAAATTCGTCGAAAAGTGAAAACACTGTCAGTAAAACTGTCCGGTTTACTAATTTCCTTGAAACTCGGAATTTGGGTCATATATTAATTTCTAGTTATTTCAATTTGGATGACAGAATTGTATAATCAACTGTGATAGCATTTTAAAGAAAAACATAACCCCCCTCCCCCAAAAGTCCCCTTAAATGAATTTATCAGGGGAAAAGTTTCAAATAAAAGTTGTAGCTCTTTATATGTATAGTTAACAACGCTGGTTTAAAGAAAATCGTTGGAGCCATTTTCGAGAAAATACCAGAAAACTGAAAATTATATTTCAGTAAAAACGCACTTCCGGTTATCTATTTTTTTTCAAACTCGGAATTTCAACAACATATTTAATTCTAATTAACATTATTTAGATGACAGAATTGTCTAATATACTGAAACAGCAGTTAAGATGAAAACCTAACCCCACCCCTCCCCCAGAAGTGCCCTTAAATGAATTTTCCTGGAGAAATGTTTCAAATAAAAGTTGTAGCTCTTTGTATGTGTAGTTGATATAACAAGTTTAAAGAAAATCTTCGGAGCCATTTTTGAGAAAATTGCAAAAACGTAAAAAAAACAACTAGTAAAGTGGTACTTCCGGTTGAGGAATATTGACACATAACGCACCGTCAGATCCCATGGTGATACCTAAACGTAATATCAAGTTTGAACTTTCTACGATTTTTCGTTTTTGAGCTATGCTGTTCACATACATACACACACACAACAGACCATTTGCTAAAAACCACTTTTTTGGACTCAGGGGACCTCAAAACGGATATTTCCGGTGAAAACTCGATATCGAAAATTTGACACGATTACAATACTTCCTCTTACTAGGAGTAAGAGAAAGTAATAAGAGAAAGCAATAATGGTTAAATTTATTTATATTTTCTTTATTAAAAAGAAATTCTTTTTTATCATTAGATTAAATCGACGTAGAAAAAAAGAAAAACAATGACGTATTACATAAAATTTAATTATAATGATTTTTTTTTTTTTTTTTTATACTTTTTAACTTAATGTAGCGGAATGGTTGACGGCGGAGTGGTTTTGGCAGTTAATCAATTGAAACTGTTCACCCGGTGTTCAGAATTGTAGTAACTAGAATAAAGATAAGGATAATTTTTTTTTTTTTTAATCCTTTTTGTATGTATGTACGAGTTACTAAAGTTTTTATCCCATATTTGTTTACTAGAGGATAAAGTTAACTTTTATATATATATATATATTACATAATCGTTAAAAGTTTAATTTCGTTTGAAAATATACAGCTGACACGTCTGTTTTGAAGGATTATACTTTCGGTCGGGTTTTACACGCAATTTGACTGATTAATATTGCTTTAGTCCTTGTTGGCAGGATATTTTACTTAGTTTTCATCTCTAAACCGTTCCCCCTTATTCCGTTATATTTCTTGTTTCTTCCATCTGAATGATGGATAAGTTAATAAAAAAAAAAAAATAAATTGAAAAAATCTTATTTCGTGTATATAAAATTACCATCTTTACAAGCATATCAAAAAGGTTTTTTTTTTTTATTTTTTTTTTAATTGGATAAAAATACTTTTTTCAAATACAGATACTTTTAAAATGTATTCTACTCTAAAATATATAAAGCTGTGCTTCGTTTTAAAATAGATTATTTTAAAAATTATATGTAATCTTTGGTTATTTTACTTGGTTTATCCTCTTTTTTACTTTCTCTTACTCCTAGTAAGAGAAGTATTGTAATCGTGTCAAATTTTCGATATCGAGTTTTCACCGGAAATATCCGTTTTGAGGTCCCCTGAGTCCAAAAAAGTGGTTTTTAAGCAAATGGTCTGTGTGTGTGTGTTTGTGAACACATATCTTTCAAAAACAAAAATGTAGAAAACTGAAACTTAGATTCTCGTTTCGTATCACCAATGCGATCTGACTGTGCATTTCTTTCAAAATTCCTCAACCGAAAGTACCACTTTACTAGTTGTTTTTTTTAACGTTTTTGCGATTTTCTCAAAAATGGCTCCGATTATTTTCTTTAAATAAGATATATCAACTACACATACAAAGAGCTACAACTTTTATTTGAAACATTTCTCCGGGAAAATTCATTTAAGGCCTTTTCCGGGGGAAGGATGGGGTTAGGTTTTCATCTAAAGTGCTATTTCAGTTTATTAAACAATTCTGCCTTCTTAATAATGTTAATTAGAATTAAATATGTTGTTGAAATTCCGAGTTTGAGAAAAATCGGAAAACCGGAAGTGCGTTTGTTTTAACACTTTACTAAATGATTTTTTTCACTTTTTTGATTTTGCGATTTTCTCAAAAATGGCTCCGACGATTTTCTTGAAACATCGTATATAAACTAATCATGCAAAGATCTATATCTTTTATTAAAAACGTTTCTCTGGGATAATTCATTTAAGGGTACTTTTAGGGGAGTGGTTACAGCTTCCTCTAAAGTGGTATCATAGTTTTTTGATTATATAAGTCTATCATCCAAACAAATGAATTAGAAATAAATAGATGGCCAAAAATTCCGAGTTTTCAAGAAAATTAGTGTAAACCGGAAGTGCGCTTTTCCTGAACAGTTTTTTTCAGTTTTCGACGAATTTCATTAAATTTGGTACGCAACGTATAAAATTTGTCAATTATAATTTTGAGAACTGGAATAAGAGAAAGTTGTGTGAATGTTTCACACCAGATTTTTTTTTTTTTTAATAATTATTAAAAAAGTATCTTTACTAAAATAATTGCAAATTTAATGTAGGAAAAACATTATCCAGAAGTTGGAAGTTATTTCAGTAGTAAAAAACCTACTTTAGAAAAGATAATTGTATAGGGCGTTAGTGGTAGTAAAGCTGTTCTTCTTAGTGACTGTACCCAGTCTTTCTCTGAGTTAATTTACGTCACTAGGTGACGTTCTGATGTCAGAGCTAGTGAAATATTGACGTAAAGGAATTAGCCTTCCTTGTCTTGTTTACCGCTTTTCTTCTAAAATAGTCAGTTCTACCACCACACCGCTCTTTAATGTCTTCGTCATTTCTTCAAAAAAGAAAAAAGAAAAAAATAAAAAAAAGCTTTTCTCTTGTGGTAGTGTTATTATGAAAAAATATTTATTTATTTATCTTTAATAACTCTATAATTTTCTTTTATGTTTTCTAAAGATTAAAAATTCGTATAAAATTAGTTTTGTGAATAATGAGCGTTTATAAAATAAAAATTTCTGAGGTGAAACACTCACATTCTCTTATGTTAACACAATTATATTACATATTGACAAGTTTTCATTAATTCGATTTTTTTTCATTTATTCTAATATATTGTGCTGGGAGATGGGGCAAGTACGAACCTACGAACCCAAGCTAGCAGTGAAGTGAAGATTGCGCCAATAACATAGAACCATTCCCCATATATTTGAAATTTAACACCAAAAATTGCGCTAAACTATATCAACTTTCAAATATCAACTTTTGTTTTTTTGGAAAAAAAAAATTCAAATAAAAGTGATAAGATTATATCTAAGCAGTGTGAGTACTCTAAGTTTAAAGTTAAATCATTGTAGCAGTTTTCAAGAAAATTCCGAAAAAATTCTAAGACATTTACCGGTGTATTTCCGGTTAATCAATTTTTCTTCAAATTTAGTATTCCATCAATGTTTCTAATGTATTGTAACGTTTTTCCCTCTGGACTAGCTACTGTAACTAGTTTCTAAGTGGATTCGTGGAAATAAAACACTCTAAACTTCAATAAGAAAAACACATATACAATAACACAATAAAGCACTTAATAATAATTAATACACAGTTTAAACCAAGAAAATTTAACTTATATAACAGCAGCCAAAGAAAGATTTAGCAACCAAAGAGAGTAAAGAGAAGAGAAACGAACCCAAGCACTCTCTCGGACTGGAGTGGGAAGAAACTGTATAAATACAGTTCGGGAAATTTTAATTAAATTCGTCGAAAAGTGAAAAAAAAACTGTTCAGTAAAAGTACACTTTCTGGTTTACTAATTTTCTTGATACTCTGACTTTTTGGCCATCTACGTATTTATTTCTAATTAAGTTTGTTTGGATGATAGCGTTGTATAATCTATCATCCAATTATACTTTAGAGAAAAACATAACCCCACTTCTCCCCTAAAAAGTGCCCTTAAATGATTTTTCCCAGAGAAATATTTCAAATAAATGTTTTAGCTGTTTGTATGTGTAGTTGATATAACAAGTTTGAAAAAAATCATCGGAGCCATTTTTTTTTTTAAGAAAATTGCAAAAACGTAAAAAAAACAAAAAAAAACCTAATAAAATGGTACTTCCGGTTGGTGGAATTTACGACAGAAAACGTACTGTTAGATCCCATTGTAGTGGAAGAAAGCAATGAAAATAAATAGTTTTGTAAAATATATTAAATAGTAAATATACCTTCAAAAAGAGTGTATTTTAGTGTCAGGTACTGTAAATTGGGGTCATTGCTAGTAGGGAAACAAAGGCACAAAATTTAATGCAATGCGACTTGGCCAACTGCTTTGTTAGAGAGCAATTCCTTAAGACAGTCTCACTTCTGCTTTCAAACAACGAAGTCTGTATTCTGCTTCCAAAGCCAGAACACTTCAGAAAGCCAGAACACTACTTTAGAAATCGCCAGTGATAGATATTTGCCTTTATTCTAGATATACTTTTGATTTATAATTGTGATACAGTAATGTATTTAAACTTGCTTAAAGAATAATATATGTATTTATAAAACAATGGTTAATTATTCTTATTACTTCTATCTCAAACATAATTACAAGCCCTTTTCACTAAAACGCTCACGCCACAAGTTACCAATACACATCATCACACCATAATATTACACCATGGCGATACCTAAACGGAATATCAAGTTTCAATTTTCTACTGTTTTTCGTTTCCAAGCTATGCTGTTCAAATACACACGCACACACACACACACAGGCACACACACAGATCATTTGCTGAAAACCACTTTTTTTGGACTCAGGGGACTTCAAAACGGATATTTCCGGGTGAAAACTCGATAGCGAAAATTTGACACGATTACAATACTTCCTCTTACGATGTTTTTAACGAATGGTTTTTGTGTGTGTGTGTGTGTGTGTGTGTGAAAAAAAATATCTCGAAAAAGGAAAACTTTCAAGCAGCACAAAAACTTGTTATTCCGTTTATATACACCGCATCTGACACTAAGGCGGAAGTATGACTTATCATTAACCGGAATCTATTAACCGGAAGTATGACTTATCTGATTTTTTTTTTCAGAGTTTTTCGCGATTTCCTGTTAACTTCCAAATATTAGCTACCCATATGGATGCCTATCACTATTATTGGAAAAATTTTAATTTTTTGATAAGTTCTGGGAGAAAGTAGTTCTGGGAGCACATTCATGTAAGCTTTCACCTTCAACTATGGTTCTATCACCTATATAATGTTTATATACAATAGACGCATTGCTAAAATATGAAATTTCTAGAAAATTGGTTAACCGTAAATATGACAGTGATAGAATAGGTTTTCAGGTCTGTGGTTTTTTTTTTTATTTTTTTTTTGGAAAGAATAATTTTTTTAAAAATAAAACCTATAACTGTACATATACATGGGGACCAAGAGTTATATGCTCCACCCACTTTTTTTTTAAACGGCGGAAATTTCAGAAAAAAAGAGAAAACAAGTATTTAATCATTTTAGTCTAGTTTATTTCAGTGATTGGACCATTTTTAACCCCCCAATAGCACGAGATTTAAGAAGTCCAACTGTTTTTTTCAAGGAACTTATATTTTTTTTTGCAGATTTTCTGTACTGAGCTCCAAAAAAAAAAAAAAAAAAAAAAAAAAATTTAAATCGGTTAAGTTTTTCAAAAGTTATGATAATTTAAAATATGAAAAACAAATTTCAGTTTAATGTCAAAGTTACCTTCTTTTTTTTTTAAAGAAGCTGTTCAAAGTGGGCACCATCAACGGATAGGCAAGTCAAAACTCAGGACTCCCACGCTCTGTTTGTAGCAGCACTTAGGTAGCAAAGTCAACATCTAGGCAGACTAGAGTTATTCGACGTTCCAGATCTTCGAGTGAAGCCACAGGATTAAGGTTACTGTACACTTCATTTTGTAGATATCCCCCACAAAAAATGGACAAAAAATGCACAATTTTATGGACTGATGATTCAAAGTTTACCAACAAATGGCCTTCTTAATCGTTGGAACTTTAGAATATGGGCAGAAGAAAATCCACAAGTTACCTTCGCCACATGCCATCAGGTTGTTTTTTCTACAAACGTTTGGTGTGGAGTTTTTAGGAAACCAACTAATAGGCCCAAACTTCTACAGAGAGAACCTAACTGGTGAAAGGTATCTAACTTTTTTAAGAGACATTTTGCCAGTTCTGCTTGAAGATGTTCCACTAAAACGTCGGCTAGATATGTATTTTCAACAAGATGGTTGCCCGGCAAATAATGCGAGAGTTGTTCGACGTTACCTGGACAGAAATTTCCATGAAAAGTGGTTAGGAACTCATGGTCCGATCCAATGGCCACCTCGATCTCCGGACTTAACCCCAATGGACTATTTTTTGTGGGGATATCTAAAAAATAAAGTGTACAGTAACCTTAATTCCGTGGCTTCAGTCGAAGATCTGGAACGTCGAATAACTCTAGCCTGCCTAGATGTTGACTTTGCCACCTAAGTGCTGCTACAAACAGAGCGTGGGAGTCCAGAGCTTTGGCTTGCCTATCCGTTGATAGTGTCCAGTTTGAAGAGCTTCTTTAAAAAAAAAATAAGGTAATTTTGACATTAAACTGAAATTTGTTTTTCATATTTTAAATTACCATAACTTTTGAAAAACCTAACCGATTTAAAATTTTTTTTTTTAGAGGCTCAAGTACTATAAAAATATGCACAAAAAAATATAATGTTCCATTTGAAAAAAAAAAGTTGGATGCTGTATCTCGGGATATTGGGGTATAAAAAAATGGATCAATCACTGAAAATAAACTAGACTAAAAATGATTAAATACGTGTTTTCTATTTTTCGAAATTTCCCGCCGTTTAAAAAAAAAGTGGGTGGAGCATATAACTCTGGTCACCCTATATACATATTA
>JAAEAF010001276.1:0-37651 GCA_011037195.1 Triatoma infestans | reverse complement strand
CCAACGTGATGTAATCGCTTGAAGATTTCATTCAGCACATCAAGATGTTTCTCAAAAGTGTCGGTCGTAATTACCACATCATCCAAATAGACAAATACATGGGGCTCCAAATCAGAGCCAAGGACATCATCGATAAGGCGTTGCCATGTCGCTGGAGCGTTATGGAGCCCGAACGGCATGCGCAGGAAGTGAAACAGTCCTCGCCCTGGGACTGTGAAGGCTGTCTTTTCTTTGCTCTCTTCACTTAAAGGGACTTGCCAATATGCCGATTTTATGTCCACTGATGACAAGAATCGGCAATCTCGCAGTCGGTCCAGAATGTGTGTCACGTAAGGCAGGGGATAAGCATCCCTTTTCGTAACCGCATTTAGTTGCCTATAATCCACACAAAATCTGTATGTGCCATCTGGCTTTTTAACTAGTACGATTGGAGAGGACCAGGGGCTCTTGGAGCGAACGACAATACCTTGTTGGAGCATCTCATCCAATTCCTTATTGAGGATTTGCTGTACGTGGGGAGAAACAGGGTAATAGCGTTGCTTGATGGGCCGCTCATTGCCTGTATCAATGACATGTTCAACCCGCGTAACGCATCCTAACTTGGTGTTTGCTGCTTTGGCTTTCCAGGTTTCAATGAGCTCTCTTAGCTTCTGGGAATCCATCTCGCTCAATAATGGGTGGCCTACTAATGCTGGAACTTCAGGTTCGACAACCTCGGCGAAATCCCAAGTGCCCTTAACAATGTTTGGGACGACCTCCATACTCTTCCAAAAGTCTACCCCTAGTATTAATGTAGAGCTAAGATCTGGGACTACTAGAAAATTTATAATCTTAAGTTTCTGCCCCAACTTTACTGGCAATTCGACTGATCCCAATGTCATCAGGCTAGATCCATCAGCAATAGAAACTCTGTTAATCGTTGATTCCATCAGTTCCACTCCCAGCTCTTCTAATTTCGCCCATATATGCTTATTCATTAAAGACCTTGAGGCCCCTGAATCGAGTAAACCAACCATATCCATCCCTAAAATCTCTACCTTCAAGTATGGTCTGGCGTCCTTGGTATCCCTTAAAGTTAATGTCTTCCTGGTATGTTGGAAAAACTGCCTAACCTCTTGGAGCCAGGACTGCCATTCTCTTGAGTTTCTATGGGACCGGAGGGGATAAAACGAGCGTGGCCCCCTTATTCTCGAACCCCTTCCCCGTTTCCCTGATCTCTTCTACATTCACACTGGCTTTTCTTACATTTCCCGCAGCAATTCTTCTGGTTTTTGCATGCCCTCGAGTAGTGGCCCTTCTCTCCGCATTGCCAACATCTTCCTATAGGCGTGACTGGTTTTACTGAAACCTGCGACCTCCCTCCTGGTGCTGTAAATGAGGTGGGTAGGGGCGCCTTAACTTCCTTCAGATCTGCAGGTGGAGGATTCGTGCGGGTCCTAAGCGGTGTGTAGGCTAGATCCGGCTCAAGAAGTCCTCGCCGAGATGATGGTGGCCTATGTGTTGCTACTCTCCAGCGGGTTTCTTCGATTCTTCTTCCCATATGCAGCAAACTGTCAACCGACCCAATATCCTGGAGTGCTAGTCTGTCCAAATAGTATGGATGGAGGTTTCTTTCTATAATCTTCAGCATCTCAGGTTCCGCAGGCAGTTCGGGTAATCTATGAAAATAGTTCCTCATTACGCTGATGAAGATTCCCACAGGTTCGTCTTCACCTTGTGTTCTGGCTCTTATTTCATCCCAAAGTCTTTCTGTATAATCCTGGGGCTCGAACTCTGCTCTTATTTCAGTGACTAGCTCACCCCAACTTCTCACCTTGCGTTTCATGGCCTTGTACCAAATCAGAGCCCTCCCAGTAAACAAGTCATAGGCTGAGGCCAACAGATCAGCCTCACTGGTGTTGCGGGCCATTTTCAGGTCATCGACCATCTCTAGAAATGCGTTTACGCTTAGACCTTGTCCATCCCCAGAGAACTTGACTCCCCATTCTTTCAATGGTATTTGCAACTTTTTGATTGGTGGGGTTGGGTTTTCAGGTAAACCGGGTTTCCTCGCGCCCAATTCCTGGCTCTTCTCCGTTTGTTCTCTTTTTATGGACTCCCGTTCTTCGCATCTATTATTGAAATAGTCTAGACATTCTACCGCCTCCTGCATGCACTCAGCCCTAGTTCTTTCTTGGGATAAATCGCTCACTTCTAAGTCTCCTAATTTTGTAAAAAGGTCTGCCAGGGATTTGTCTAAATGTTGGCCCACGGCGCTATCACGTGCCCCATTAAAATGAGCTAACTGCAACCTAAGGTCTCCTACTTTTCTGGTGCACAGCCATAATTGGCTCATTCCCGACCTTGGAGCAAGTGTCGACGCTTGAGTCTCAATTGTCTGGTTTGCGATTCCCGCCGGCTGAAGCGTTTCCGGTCTTATCTCTTTCCCTACATGACTACCTGTGGCTACCGATACTTCCGGTGGAGGCGTTTCCGGGTCTAATTCTTCCTCAAAGTGAACACGTGGGCCTAGCCGTCCTTCCTTTCGAGATATTTTCGACTCTAGGTCTTCCTTCAATTGCGTACAGAAGGCTTCCAGTTCTTCCGTTTGCTTCTTTTCGTTCTCTACCTTTGGATCTATTCTTCCCAACCTACCTGAGACATGCTGGAGTCCAGTTTCTATTTTCTTGATGTCCCCAGATGATGATTGATCTGAAATTGCCCTTAATTTCTCTCTAAGAATAGTTAATTTCTCTGAACAAACCTTCAGTTCCCTATCAGTAGTTACGCTAGCATTCATTGGTTTTAATAATCCTTGTGCCTCAGCTCTTAATACTAACCTTAATCTTTTACGCATATCCTCCACAGAAGATGAAATTTCTCTACCTCTAATCAACAGTTCATATTCTAATTCATCCTTTGCCAGTCTGTCCACATCCATGTTTATTATAATTAATCAAAATATATTAATAAATAATTATCAATTACCTCTTCTATCTTATGTATTTTATCCTTATTTATTTTATTCTCTTCCGCTTTTCCCTTACCTATAATCTCGTTTTGCCTCCTATAATTCTCTTCTTAGATTTTTTTCCTTTTTTTTTTTCCTTTATACAACCCACAATTTGAAAAGATTAATTTTTCATAATCGAGCCCCACGTTCTGGGCGTCAAATGTTACAGCTCAACCTTCGAGCTGCACCAAAATTGCCGCTAGCTGCAGTGGAGATGGGGGGTTCAGGAAAATGTGGGTTAAAGGGAAAGTGGGAAGGGAAATTACAGGACGCCACTCTGTTTTTTTTTTCCCGGCTTAACAGAGAAACCTATTTTTCATGAGATATAAAACAAAACCAGAAAAAAAATACTTAAAATAATTTAAATTACACCTGAAATAATTAAATAAAATGTGTACGGTAATCTTCGTAAAAATTGTGTTAATAAAAAAAAATACGAAAAATGTTTTCTAAAATAAAAGTAAGAATAATGACCAGTTATATTATATTATAAATTAATAAAAATCAATAAATAAAAAAACTTAGAAAAAAATAGTTTCCTTCCACATAAAAAAAAGTATAGAACTGGCCAGATACGAACCGGTGGTTTAGGGTCTAGAGGCCAGCGCCTTACCACTCTCAGCTACTGTGTTGCCTGTTAACTGGCTGCTTACACCTTTAATTAGCTATCAAAATTGGCCGATTTATACGGCCCACCAGCAACTTTCGACAAACGGGGAAAAACCAAACACAAAGTAAATTTCACACATACATATAATTAAAATAACATCATATTTACACTAGGAAAATAAGAAAAATAATAAGGAATGAAATAAAATAAGCTTAATGAACTAAAATACAATAAATGAAATAAAATAAACGCTATAACTTTTACTATGTACAATTTTACCATAAAATTTGGCCAACAAGGTTTTCCCCCTTTTCTTTTTTTTTTGTTTTGTTAATTCTTTTTTTTTTTTTTTATTTACTCTTTTTAATTTTCTTTAAATTTCGAGTATTATTTAATACCAGGCCTGGTTAGTAGGGTTTACATACACAGTTAGTTAATTTTCCTTCCCACACACAAAGGCACCTGTTGGTTTTCCTGTGCTGCTCCTCCTCTTCAATCCCCTTCACAGGTTTGCTATTACGAGGAAGTCTGCTTATCCGCTTTCGCGTTGGAAAATTCGTTTTTTTTTCTACAGCTCTGCTTCTCACTAGCCGGCTAGGCTACCTACTCTCTGGTTATCTCGCTTAACCTTACTCTTCTCTTCTCCCCACTTCTTTTTTTCTCCTCCAGTTCCTCCCCTATTTTCTATCCTCCTCTTCTCTCTTCCAGTCTTCTCTAGTTTTCCTTTTTCCTTAATCCTATTATCTTATTACTAAATAAAACTATACTTATACTATCATACACATTCATACCCATATACTCATAAACTACTTATTCTAACTTAATTTAACTAATTACGCTATCTTAATCTACCTACAGACTACCTAATCTTACTACTAATCATATCTTAAACATACAACTAGAGGGGCCGAACAATTCAATCTTTGTTACACCGTAACACTGTGCTGCGCTTAGATTTTTTCCTCCTAGGAGCCTCTACATCTCACTATCGATGATGGATAGTGTTGTATGTAACGAGAGAACACTGTCCGGAGGCTGGTAGTGCACAGAAAAGGCTCCGCGTGTCAATGACCATAGATATTGACGCGCCTTCAATTTAAAAAAACAAAAAAACAAATAGTTTGGTAAAAATTCATAATTTAAAATATCTATGTGTATAAAAAACAGTCATGGGTCTCAAATTTAAAGAAAATCGTTGTAACTGTTTTCGAGAAATTCCAAAAAACTCGGAAAAACCTATTCTGTAAAATTCGTACTTCCGTTTAACCAATTTTCCTGAAATTTGAAATTCTTGTAAAGGTTTTAATTTTAGGTGATAAAATCTTATATTATACCAAAGCATTCTTTGAAAGAAACCTTAAAAATGAAGAGAGAATGACAAATTCATTAGTTGGTTATTGTAGGATCTGATATTTGAAAATAAATCTGTTAAAGTCCAAATTAATCGTATTTCAGAATAATGGTCGGAGGATTAGAAAAGAAAAATTTCATTTAGCTGGAGACGTAATTAGCATTTAGCTGATCAAGTGGTCAGCAATTATAGATATTTCGGCATATATCCCTACCAAATATGTCTATCTCTTACCTTATTTCGTCCGAAGTGGGGAAAAAGCAAAATTTGACACTTAGACCGACTTCATTAATATTAAGTTTATTTCTAATAAAGATTTTGAATATGCCCAATAATCGCATTCCTAAAGTTTGTTACAACAGGATGTTAACAATGGACGGTTTAGTCGGTAATAATACCAAATTCAACTGGGTTTCGCAAATGAAGGAGTACTTTGCTGACCTCGGATTTAGCTGGCTGTGGATAGAGCAAGATGCTGGATTGATGGAAAAAGAAAAAGCCGCCATTCTGAATTGTTTAAGGGATAAGTTGATCCGTCTGGACTTGGAGAGGATTGCCAAGTCTTCCTATAGTACTATGTACTCTATGCTCGTTAACAAGCATGGAAGTCAGGGCTATTTATCATATTATAGTGTACCACTAGATGTAATTAGGGTTGTGAGTCAAGTACGAATGTCATCCGAAAAAAGGTTAATTGTGTACATTAAGGATGTTAAGTATGAGGTAAATTTGGAGTCAAATTGTGCTCTCTGTAACTATAGTCAGGAAACCTTGGCTCACATGTTTATTGACTGTCCTGCATTTTCTTTATATAGAGAGAGATATTTATGTAAATACTAGCTAAACCCGGTCACGCTTCGCTGTGGCTCAATCTGATTTTAATTATTAGGGAAGTAAATAGAAGTATTATAGTTAACATAGATTCAGCAAGAAAACACATTATTCAATTTAATACCCTACTTTGCGTTGCTCTGAACTGAAAGGAAAGAAAGAAAAAATGTTTTTAACTATAAGTCTCTTGTTATTGTGAAGCTAGTGAATGGACTGCATTTTTTTGTTTGTCCGTTTTCTGCATAAACATAAAGGATGACCGACTCTGGAGCATGCGACAGATAATTGCCCATGAGAGAAGCATTCATTTTCTAAATTCAAACCGCACACTTGCACAGATTGTCTTTGCCCTTTATTGATAGTCATAGCGAACGCAAGGTGTATTAGAAATTGAATTCGTTTGAACTCAAACGCCATATCTGTCCGCACATTTATTTGTCAAGCACTACAAGATAAAGTTCCGCATAGTTGATGGCAAAATAAACATGCTTCTTTACTTGTGATATTAAACAATGTTGCAAACGAATTTGAATTGAACAATAATTTTGTAATTATTAAATATCATCATGAAATGAATGATGATGATTGATGGTGAACTTTATCTTAGTAGTGCTTGTAAATATACAACATTTTTTGTTTTCCTATCTGGTGCAAGAACAAATAAATTTGATGGGTTTCCAACTCGTGAACACCCAACTTACAGTTGTCCATGTGAGAAGCATGGATTTATCAAATTTAAACCACATACTTGCAATGTTTGTCCCTGTGCTTTGTTAATGGTCATTCCAAAGGCTAGTCGTACAGGAAACTGTAGATGTTTGAATTCAAATGGAGTATCCGTTGGTGTCATGGGAATGCGTGGTAGTAGTACATGTTCCCCTTGGTGTTTTCCATTTAAAATGGTTGCCTCAATTATGTTATTCATTAATTTTTTTACTGATAGCCTAGTCCCATTGCATAGTCGCGGTGGATTTATATTTCGTAGAAGGATGATTAGGGAACCAATTTTCAAAAATGAAATATGCGGTGGTATTCCTGGTAGATCCAATGAATTTAAAAATTCTATTGGATAATTAACTGGGTCATCGTGATTGACAACAGTATCTACGGGTGTATATGTTGTTTCTTCATCAGGTATTTCATTTTGAATTGTGCAGTTTATTAAATTCACATCACTGTTTTTGGCTGCCAATATAGCACGCTCACTAATCCATTGATAATTTTTATAATTCTGCGATAAATTTGGGAAAACTTTGGCAATCAATTCATCAGTGGATTTTACAATGTGACAAAAGTTTTCTGGTAATGTAATACAGTGTGTGGATTCGTCCATTTCCATGTTACCATTCCCAATATCTAACAATTGTTTTGCAAATCGTTCAGAAGATTCATCTTAATTGAACACGCATATTGGTCTTTAAAGATATTTTCTCCACATACCGCCATAACATTGATGATTTGAGAAAGCATTCAATTCATCTGCAGGTGTTGAACGTGGTATAAGTGGTAGAGTTTGTCGAAAATCACCAGCTAGTAAAATGAGTGCACCACCAAAGAGCTGCTCATTTCCTCGCAAATCTTTTAATGTGCGATTGAGTGCTTCCAATGATTTCTTGTGTGCCATGGTGCATTCATCGCATATTATAAGCTGACATGATCTTAGTACTTTTCCCATCCCAGAATATTTGCTAATATTACATGTTGGAGTTTCAATTACCTGCATCTTTAATGCCAATTTCAATGCTGAATGTGCTGTTCGACCACCGTCCAAAAGAGTTGCTGCAATGCCAGATGATGCAATAGCAAGTGCAATATTATTTTGTGATCTTATAGTTGCCAGAATAAGTGAAATAAGAAAAGTTTTGCCAGTGCCTCCAGGTGCATCTAAGAAATATAAACCACAACTCTTGTTAGATAATGCATGTATAATTGTGTCATATGCTGTTCGTTGGTCTAATACCAATTTCGGCAGATTAATTCGAACAAATGTTTGTAATTCATTAACATCGAAGTGCGTTTCTCGTTGTATATCACGATCGAAAATGTCATGACCAGATATATTTGGAGCAGTCATTCCCAATTCAGTCAGTGATGTGTTGGCTGTCAAACATACATCCTCAATTAGAATCAATGCTTCATTGTATATATTTGATGTAAATTGAATGTTGGGATTAGCATTTATTCTACGCATGCGATGTAAAATGTCTTCACTCATATAGTCTTTATATTTTTCCCAAAGATCCTTTGGATTAGTGGAAAACATGTAGTTATTATGATGGAAAATAGTGTACGTATCTGCTGTGGTTGAGCAGTATTAGAAGCATCAGCGAGTGAAATATCCCAATGAGCATCGTTTTCTAAGAGATTTAATGTCTGGCAAGCCTCACGAAATGTAGCACACACATGGCCATTGACTGTTTTTAATTCTTGGAAAGATGTTGGTCCACGAACATTGATCAATAATAATCTTAGGTAAAAGCATTCTGCGTTATTTGGATGTACAGTGTACAGACGACCCAATGCATCTGTGGAATATAAATTTAGGTGTCATTGTACTGCTCTACCTTGTTTACGACGCTGAAATTTTCTTGTTGATGTATTCCACGTAAAATAAGTTGGTACTTCAGAGTACAGTAGTGTCCTTGCAAAGGTATTAAGTCTAAATAATGTGAAAAATTCAGTTTATGGGTATGTTATTTTTTACAGTTTAATTTACTTTGTAAAAGTAAATTCTATGACTAAATTTCATGAGTAACAATTTAATTTTTCAATTTATCCATGGTTACACTTTTAACAAATATTACTAATTAAATGTTATTTTGATATTTTTGGGATATTTGTTCGGGAACACCTAGAACTCTGATTTTAAAAAAAATTTGCAAAAACCTTCCCGGGGATATACCTAATAATTTCCCAAATTTTCACGGCGATTGGATGTATGGTTTTTTGAATCTATCGAGTACAGACAGACCCACATTCATTTTTATATATATAAAGATTACCCATTAACTGCAACAAATATTTTCTCTATAAAGAATACGAATCATTTATTTGATGTGTATAAATTTATAATTAACAGTTTTATAATTGAGAAAGTTTCTTTTAGATTTTTAATGGATACCTTTTAATTTATATTTGTTTTATTTGGCTTTTATCTTTATTGATATTGTCAAATTAAGGTTGTTTATTTTATTAATTTTTATTTTACTGTTCATTTTGTTCATTCATTTTGTATTTTGTTTTTTTCTTCCATTTGTTTTTCTGCTAATTACTGCATGTTAATAGTTTGTATGTCAAACCACTCTCCATCTATCATGTACCAGTGTGTATTGTATGATGTAAAATAAAATAAAAAAAAATAAAAAATTAATATTACGTTTAAATTAAAAAAAATAAAAATTTTGAAATCTTTCTCTGGGGCAGTTTTTGGTTATGCGGCACATGTTTTGGAGGTTGGAAATGGGCGTTTACTCGTCAATAAATTTCAGTGCTTCTTTCTTATACAAATATTTAATCTTCCTGTTTTTACCCCCCTCCGTGAATATTATTTATTTGCGAACTATTCTCCCTTTTTTTATTTATTTCCTAATTGCGATTATTTCGAATTTGAAGCGATCGCAAAACTTGCTTTTTGGCAACAGTAACAATTCCAACTCTGAAAGAAATTTTACCATTTTATAATTATATCAACTTTATTAAGAGAAAGTGTGCGGAGTGTTTCACTCCAGATTTGTAATGTTTCTAATTGTTTTAAAGTGAAAAGTGTCAGATTTATTTATGTCAAAGAAAAATTTAAACAAAAATTTTATAAACACTTTATAGGGGATCTCTATATTAGAGAAGAACCCCATGGAATGCGGATTTCTTTATTTTTTTTTTTTCTTAATTAATATTTATTCTAAGACTAAATGTTCACTATTCAAAATTTATTTGTGGAAAACCAAAAATAGCAAAATATAAAAGTCTAAATAAACTTTGTGCCTAAATCAATTCCAACCGTGCTATTTATTTTATTAAATTAAATTAACTGAGGAAATAATTTTAAAACAATAAATCGTCTGTGAAATTTATAATCTACACTCACTTGGGGAGGGAAATGTTCCAGACAATATTTTATGTTTCCGCATGTACCTACATTATGGTTGTGCATAAATTTGCAAGGTAATAAATCATTATTAGAATGTCCTATATATGTTCAGATTAATACATAATATTTCAGTTTGGCTAATGTATTATATGTACGAGAGTGGTTCATATTTTTCAACAAATAGATTTTTTAATTAATAAAATTTGGTGTTGAAAACTTCTATAATAAATACAATACTAGAAAGTGTGAGAGAGAGGCTGCAGGCATTTAATTTTTGAAAATATTACTATATTATTTTCTCATAAGAGAGAGTATTAAATTTCCCCTAATTGTTTATTTATTAGTAAATAGAAGTTTTATGGTTCTATGAATAAGATATATATATATATTTACACTTTTTTTGAGCAAGTTATGTATATAAAGTATTATCATTTTGTGTGAGTATGTGAGTTTGAACGTAAAAAATCGGAGGAAGTTCAAATTTGACATTCCATGTAGGTACCACCATCTCGTATTGGTGACACGAATGTTCCGGTCCAAAAAAAAAAATTCCATCAACTGAATTGTTTGTTGTTTGCGAATTTCTTGAAAATTTAGCTCTAATGATTTTCTTTTAATTTGGAAAAACTTCATTCATACATAAAAACTTATCTTTTTTTTTCTTAAGACTTTCTTTCTAGGAAAATTGAAAGATTCCAAGTGTTCTGGGGGGGGTTAATATTTTAAGTTAACTTTCAAAAGATTATTTCTAATAAGTAGCACGATTCTATTATAATGGATATGAGAAAGGGATGAGAGAGTGAGAATGCGCTTTTATAGAACTAACTAGAATATATGCTGAACACTGTATAATGTATTATTATTATTATTCGCAGAAGGGGAGGGCAAACCCTACGCTATCCAAAGCCTCCCAGGGCCCATATAGCTACCCCTAAAGAATAACAACCACTGGGACTAGAATGAAAATCCAGGCCCAGGTTTTAACCATCTAAGTTTCACCACAGACCGAACAAATCGGACCAAAACCGTAAAAGGACACAGCTTAAGATCCTCTACCGATATCCTATTCCAGCCGAAGGTCCTAAACCTAATCTCCTCTCAACCCAAACAATCCGTCATCAGATGCATGGGTGTTTCCTCCTCAGTCTCACAAACTCTACAAAAGGGGTCAGGCACGAGTCCCATTATATAGAGATGTCTCCTTAAACCACAATGCCCAGTGAGGAATCCAACCAGATGCCTGAGGGAGGTCCGTGAAAGACATCGGACCCCGCTACTCAAAGCTCCGTCCGGGCCCCCAATGAGCATTTTAGACTGCCGACAACCCACTGCACACATCCATAAGGATGAGTGCTGTGAGGTCATCCACGTCTGAAAGCCCGACAAACATGTGTCAGAAGACACACCAACAGCAGGCTCTGGACCAATGAAAGGGAGAGAGGCACCTAATTTGGCAAACCTATCCACCTCCTCATTCCCAAAGATTCCCATATGACCTGGAACCCAGACCAGAAGCACATCCTTTAATGAAGAAAGATCTTCCAGTCTTTTAGAACATTCCAACACCAATCTGGAAGTGAAGACACATGAATTAAGCGCCTTCAACGCAGCCTGGCTGTCCGAGCAGATACAAACACCTTTTAAATTAGTGTTACGCACCCTCTCATCCAAAATACAGCAAAGAATTGCATAAACCTCAGCCTGGAAAACGGTGGCCCACTCACCAAGAGGCGCTACCAAATGATCTCCCGTCTCAAAATAGACGGCAGCCCCAGACCTACCATCCATCCTGGAACCGTCCGTGTAGCATCGGAGATAATTCTCAGGAATCACACCAGACGGACCCAGGGTTAACCAATCTTCCCTAGAAGGCAACCTAACCCTGTAGGAATGACCAAAGACAAAAGTCTTCAAATTCCTATCAGAAGGGAAACCTGTAATGGGAATCCTTAAAAGCATCTCACGATAAATGGTAGAATGACCATATCGCTTACCCTGCCAAAAACCTGCCTGTTTAATTCTATAACAGGCTTTCATTGCCTGGTTTTTCACCTCCACAAAGAGAGGTGGAATCCCTAACAAAGTCTCCATAGATGCGGTCGGTGTAGTCCGAAACGCACCAGTCACCGCCAGACAAGCCAAACGTTGGATTTCTTCCAACAGCTGCCTAGCGGATCGTGTTTCAATGCGACGCCACCACACCAAAGCCGCATATACCAATCTAGGTTTAATGACCATGCAATAAATCCAGAACATCATCTTGGGAGTGATCCCCCAGTTCTTACCTACAACTCTTCGACATTGCCAAAAGGAGATTATCGCCTTTTGATGTTGTGTCTTAACATGTTCCGACCAGTTCAATTTACTGTCGAGAACTACTCCAAGGAACTTCACTGATTTGCTAACCTGTATGGAAGTACCTAACAACCTAGGAGGTGTAAAACCTATTATCTTCCTTCTATGAGTAAATAGAATGCCTGGGTCTTAGTAGGATTAATAGAAAGACCCCTATCCTGTGTCCAACAATATACCATGTTAAGGGCGCTTTGTATTAGGTCCGAAATAGTGGACAATAATAATGTAAGAACGCATATACTGCAAGGACTTTACAAATATATAGAAGTTAGTTAGCGAGAGATATATTGTATAGAGACAGACTGGCTGTGTGATGAGAAAGTAGTAGAAGGTTGCTGACTGGTTGTTAACTGGTCTTCAACTGTTGTAAAACTCCTTCCCGTGTAGGTCCCGGGTTAGAATAGGCCTACGGTATTCCCTGCCCCTGTCGTAGAAGGCGACTAAAAGGGAGACCCTGCATTGCACAAGACGTATCTTTTAATAAGATATGTTCTAGTCCGTGTGCAGATATTAAAATTTTGATGCATTTTCGAACTACTTGCTTCTAGAGACAACTGAGGGGAGATTCCTTACTCACAGCCGAGTAAGGAGACTCCTAGTTTGGCGTTGGTCCGTGGCGCCTCCATCGCCCACCCTTCGGGGTGCAATCAGCCCCTGGCTCTCCAGGTTGAGGATTCCCTCCCCCAACCCATCCTGATCCTTTCCCCTTGCAGGGTCACTGCACCCCTATGCTTCAGGCAATAGACAGGAATCAGTAGATGGACATTAGATCCGTCGGGCGTGCGATCAATCACGCTAGCTCGTTAGAGTTGAAATACTGAACTACGGGCGCAAGCTATTTTTCGAGCCAATTGCTTGCAATTGAGGTAGGATTTGTAGTGGTCGTGGTTTAGTCAACAACGCCAATGACTGCGGTGATGAGTTGAGCGGGAGGATACTCGCATTTGCTGGGTGTGCGCAGTTTACCAGAGCCTGCTAGAGCGTGCCTTCTCTAGCTTCTGGGAGTGGAGTGTGACCACTATGTGGGATTACTTTGCGCGCTGGTTGAGCGTATCTCAACCTGCTCTTAAATGAGTCAAGCGGGGGAGTGCGAGGGTTCAGCACTTCTGCTATAGTCGGCCATTGCACTAAAAGATCCTTCCATGGTGGTGACATCCTCATCTTGTGAAACGATCCCGTTGCTTGTAACGGGGTCACGGTAAACCCGAATGGGAGGTACGGTCTAAAAAGATCTCCTGAAGTACGGTCGGAAAAGGGATATATACGGGAAGCATCTTGTAAAACTCCCTGAATTGTGCTGCTGTCGCTCTGTTTATATGAATCGAATTGTCCCTCCTAGACTGGCCTAGGTTGGGAGTAACTAAATTTCATTCATTTAATGTGCTTCTCCGCTCTTCGGATCCTATGAATCTTTGATGATTCGGATTCCATTACACTATCGGCTATATAAATGCTGTCATATTAAGTGCAAACGCTAGATTTTTAAAATTTGGCTAAAATCCGTCCACCGAACTGCGATTTAACCGAATTGATTTTTTTGAGTTTTCGTAGTTTTCATGAAAAAAATCAGTCCAGAGATTTTCTTTAAATTTGGCATAATAAGTGCATAGACTATAAATCTAATCACTTTTATTTGAAGCGTTTTCCCTGGGAAATTTATTTTTTAAGGAGAGTCGCGGAGTTTTTCAAGTTTTTTTGGGGAGATTTGATAAAGAGGGTATCTGGGGCATTATAATTCAATCACATTCTAATATCTCCATCTGTTAAAAATAAAAGTTTTAAATCTACGATTCTTTAGTTACATTAAAGGCAATTAAGTATCTTGTAAAATTACTAGCTTGGACAATATTTGTAAATAATTATAATTAATTGTATCAGATTTTTTTTTTGTTTGTTATCACAGTTCTGATATTATCCAAGATTAGAGGAATAATAGTTTTGAGCTCTTTCTAGATTGAAATTAAGTTATCTCGCACCTATTTATTAAAACAGGCAAACGGATAAACACAGAAAAGAAAACAATTTTTGTTTATAGTTAAGAAGATTATCAGATCGATGATAAAAATTCATACAAACAAAGCTGTAGAAGAAAAAACAAAATACATTAAATTCTATGAAAAAAATTATCACGATTAATAACTATAATAAGTGTTAAGGGAGATGCCGAAAATCTCCCCAAAAATGGGGAAAAACATGCCAGACTTTATCTTAATTATTCAATTAAATCACGTCGTCCCACGCATTTAAATATTTCAACTAAAATTTACTTTCAGAGAAGGAAAATTATTTAAATATCTGCTAAAATACTGCTGTTAAAATTTATAAAGCACAAATTATTGTGATAATGTTAAATGAAAGTTAAAAATGAACAGAGAGAAAAAATAAAGTCATTCAGAAGATTTAATGAACATAATGAACTTTTAATTCAACAGCTATCTTGTTCATGAATTAAGTTACTTGGAAAATTCCTGTTCCATTTTTTATTCTAATAAGTCTTAATTATATTTTATTAACCATTCTCCATATTTTCCACTTTTTGTACAATTAAATGTATATTTTGTAAGTCATTTCTTTTTTTCACATGCTTTTGTGATCCTTCTTTATGGGGTGATCCGTCATAAGATCCGAAAAGCGGAGAAGCACATTAAATGAATCAAATTTAGTTACTCCCCACCTAGGCCAAATTAGGAGGGGCATTTCGATTCAGAAAGCGACAGCAGCACAGTTCAGGGAGTTTTACGACAGTTGACGACCAGTTAACAATTAGTCAGCAACCTTCTACTATCTTCACCCAGCCAGTTTGTCTCTATATAATATATTTCTCGCTACCTAACTTCTAAAGTGATTGTAAAGTCCTTACAGTTAGTACGTTCTTTCATTATCTAGTGTTCAGCATATATTCCAATTTATTTCCCAAAAAACCCTTGTCACACTCTCGTCCCTTTCTCGCATCTATTATAATAGAATCGTGCACCTTATTAGATATAACACTTTAAAAGATATCTTAAAGTTCTAACCCCCCCCCCCCCCAGACCCTTGGAAATCTATTCATATTAATAAAGACCTACCATCTTCCAGACAAATCATAAAAAGGAGAATTAGTTTAAGGATGATTAGGAGTTAAGCAAGCTTAAAGAATTAAGCTCATACTTTGAAATGGGATCCGAATCACTAAAGATCTATAGGATCCGAAGAACAAAGAATTAACCTAGTTACTCGCTACCTTGCCAAACTGGTGGGAGATTCTATATATATACTCCGCCGAACTAGTCCTAAGGAGGGAGTTGTTTTTACGGCAGACAGTTTATGGCCAGCTAACAACCAGTCAGCAACCTTCTATATAACCAGTCTGCCTTTTTATATTTCTCTTGCTACTTAACTTCTACTTTACTGTAAAGCCCACACAGTTTGTGCGGTTCTTTCATTGTACAGTATTCAGCATATATTTTAGTTTATTTCTCTAAATTCCATCTCACTAATTCACTTTCCATCTCACATCCATTATACACTCCCTCTCAGCTTCCTTTAGTCCCCAAGTTTTTTCAAGTGGTTAACCTAGAGCAAGAATATTCTGTAAAAAAGATAATCTAAATTTTGTATGAATTTTGTTCTATTTATGTTTATTCGAAAGTTAATTTGTGTTAACTTTATTAAAGTTAATTTGTGTTATCCATTAAGTGTCTTTTGTCTGACAGTAACAATATTATCGGCTGTTACCCATTGGAAGGAAATAATTGAAATAGACTATTTCTTAAAAACATGTTCTTACCAAGGGGAACCCAAAACAGGTATTTCCGATGGAAATCAATGTTGCAAATTTCACACGATTACCCTGGTTCCTCCTTATACCATTAAAAGAAAATTAAATTCTTTTAAGAAACATTCACTCTAATCTTTTTTTTTACTGCAATTTTCATAATTCTAAATAATAGTGTTTATTAATGATTGGTAATTTTTACGAAGAGTTTATGGTAAAAGTCGAAAATAGAACCCCAACAGCGCATTCTACCAGGTTGTTTTTGTAACATAACCATTATTGAAATCATAT
Organism: Triatoma infestans; assembly: GCA_011037195.1. Classification (NCBI taxonomy): domain Eukaryota; kingdom Metazoa; phylum Arthropoda; class Insecta; order Hemiptera; family Reduviidae; genus Triatoma; species Triatoma infestans. Next base: position 21,377 of record JAAEAF010001276.1, on the reverse strand, counting down.
GTTTTGCTTAATACGCAAACATCTCTAAATTTTAATTACACGTGTAATGCAAAATAATGTTTGGAAAAAAAAAAACGGAAGTAACATAAAAATCTTTTTGTTCTATATTTAATCAATCGGAAGCTTATATTTCCTAATCGGCTGCTTCTCACCCCGCACCCATTTTTCCTCCCCCACGAAACGGCCACCCCATTACTCACTGAAGTTTGTTCGAGAAATACAAAAAAATAACCCCACGTCAGTTGCACTCGTACACACTCCTATCATTGTTGTGTTTAGATTCTAGTTTTTTTTGTTTTTTTTTACAACCACTTTTCAAATAGATATTAATTAAATATTCACTTATATTTTAACGGCCAAACATTACAATACAATACACTCACTTCACACCCACCCACTACACTTCAAAGAATACAAATTTATAGCCCTGAGCATGATGTATTGCCTAGGAAGGTCCAGTGGTGGACGGCCCGATTAACCGCCTTAAATAGACAGATGAGGTGGTTAAGGAGGAAGGCTAGGGGGAGTAACGCGGAGGAGGATTGGGAAAGGTTTACTCAGGCCAAGCGAGAGTATAAAAGAGAGATCCGGAGAACGAAGAGAGTCTCTTGGAAGACTTTCTGGGAAACCCTGGAGGGGGAACAGGAGGTAAATCGAGTTTTTAGGTTTTTAGGTAAAAGTGGGGAGTTGTCGTTGGACAGTATTAGGAAGCCTGATGGACAGATCACCTACAACCATAATGAGGTGTTACGGGTGATGCTGGATAGACACTTACCGGATAATGTGGAGTATGTTGGAGGGTGCGTGGGACACGCAGGTGTGCCTCCAAGCCAAAAGATTTATAAAGACAAGTAGGCAGGGAACTTCGGAGTATTTCCTGTCCCTTAGTAGGACGGGTCTGAAGACGGGAGACGGGACTGGACACACTTGGGTGTCTAGCCACTTGTTTAACATAGGGAGGACGTCTAGCCCCCATTTGTAGAACTGTGACGACGGAGTCGGAAACGGTGTACCACTACCTTTGTCATTTGTCCCCGTTTCGCTGGAACTAGTTTCGTGTTTTTGGGAGGGCATCACTCTCGCAGGATTGTCTGCACGAGCTGGAGTTTCGGGATATCTTGGTATACTGTTAGACTACCGGTCAGCTACCGGGGAGATTTATTAGGGGATAGGGGGGTATCGGGGGGATAAAGGCCACATAAGCTTAGGTCCCGCGCCATTAAGCACCCGAACTACAATAATAATATAGCCTTTAAATAGGTTATCAAAAAGCGTGTAGAATGCGCTAGGTGTTGGGGTTCTATTCCCGACTTTAGCCGAGTCTAATTACCAATAAAACTTTATAGATGGTGGAATACCAAGAAAGTAAAAATAATAGAACCAAAATTCAAAGAAAATCATTTTAGCCGTTTGTGTGAAAATCTGAGAAATTGAGAAATTTTTTTTGGTAAAATCGTAATTACGGTTAAAGAATTTCAAGTTCATAATAGTCTAGTAATGGATTATCACGAATTTTAAATAGTCCCCCCCTGTAAGAAAAATCCTAATAAAAGGAAGGTGATTATAAATTTCTAGAAGATTTCTGCTGAGTTTTCACAAATCTATATAATATAGTTGTGATTGAGTCCGCAGAGCTGGCTCGATGAAAAGAATCTAGGCTATCTTGGAAAATATCTCTGATGCAATATAATAGTGTTTTCTTTTTGCCTTTTCTTTACTATTGATAAAGACGTCAATTATATAAGTCGAAATGCATACCTAAAAACTGTTGAAATTTTCAAAAGACCAAACGATCTCTTAAAAAAAAACTATTGGAAGAGAATTATACTTATTTCATTTAACCTCTATTTTCATATAAAATGAAATGACTTATTTCCCTAATGACCTTTTAAAATTAAAAGAAAATAAAAATATTCACTTCACCATTTGAAACAAACAAAATTTATTTAAATTTTTCAAAATTATATATTGGTGCCCATTAGATTGTGGTATCATAATAGAGAGCGCGGTTTGTGGTTAATGAGTTTTTATTAAAAAAATACTCTAAGACGGTGATAAAATTACATAGAAAGTTTATCATCACCATTACAATATAAAACAACTTTCTTAATTGAGAAATTAATTAATTCAAATATTTTTTTAATTACTTCTTCAACTAAGTTGGTTCATTAATTTTAATTCACTATTATTGTGGATTATAATTTTCTATTGTGCATATTTTTCAAATTTCCATCAAGGTCAAGCAATTGTATCTTCAAAAATTCTTGAATTAAAAGGAAAATAAAAAAAAAGCCAAATTATAATTAGAAATAAAATGGAAAAAATGTTTCTACAACCGTTGAATTGTGAGAGAACATTATTTCCAACAGAAATCTGTGAAAAATAAAGGTGGGTTAGTTTTAATCTTTTGTGATATTAAAAAACTTTTTTTACTCGCTAGAAATTAAAACTAATCACATTAAGCCATATTTCAAATAAGCAAATACTAAGATTTTAATATAATTACTGTTATATGCTAAAAATTAGCATAAATTAAATTATGTTTTCGAATTCTATATTATATATACAAAAACTAAATTATATATTAAATTTTATTAAAATATTAAATCTTATATTAAAATAAATTAATTCTTATATGACATATTAAATATTGTTTAAATTTAATCTTATGTTCTAAAATCAATCTGAAAGTACCACCCTTTCTCATTAGAAAGCATTTTCTACTTTTTTTTACATGCTTTTACAAAAATAATTTCAACTGATGGAAAAAAAATTAATATACGAGTATTTAATGTATATTGATATTATAACCGTCGTGTAATTGCCATACGAGCGTTTTGGCAACTATTTTTAGTTGTAAAGCAATATTTTTTTAAGAACCTTCATTAATTATACCACTCTTTACTGGAAAAGGAATTTGGTGTAACACTAGCTATAGAAAGCAGGAAGGGATTAGGTCAGTGGTAGCGCGTTGGACTCTCACGCGGAGGTCCTAGGTTTCGAGTCCAATGCTACCCCTTAGATTTTTTTTTTCTTCCTAGGAGCTTTTACAGCTCACTGTTCGGTGATAGACAGTGAACGGAGGCCGGCAATGGATTGAAAAGGCACCGGGCGTTAATGACTACAGAACTTGATGCGCCATAAATTAAAAAAAAAAATAAATAAATAAATAGCTATAGAATGTAGTTAACAGGAATATTTCTATTCTGGAATTCGGGATGCTCCTATAGAGAAAGTAAATGGATTTAGGCCCCAAATAGATTGATAAATTAGGCAAAAAAGGTCTCCCCGCCTCCGGCTTCTATTGAATATATTTAATCATTGCAAATTTTATTGGATTGATTATACTTTAAATGTGTAACAAGTAGCTTAAGTAAGAGTTGGACCGTTAAAAAGATCGCTAACCTCTTTGCACTATTTAACACTGTCCATTAAACCATCCTATCGCAAAAATTATAAATCAATCGGCATGATATTAAAATAAAAATAAATTAATTATCATATGTTTTGCTTAATACGCAAACACCTCTAAATTTTAATTACACGTGTAATGCAAAATAATGTTTGGAAAAAAAAAAACGGAAGTAACATAAAAATCTTTTTGTTCTATATTTAGTCAATCGGAAGCTTATATTTCCTAATCGGTAGCTTCTCACCCCCGCACACATTTTTCCTCCCCCACGAATTAATAAATTAAAAAAAATAAATAAATAAATAAATTCAATTGATTCATAATATAATGTGAGCAAAATTTGTTTCAAAGATAGATAGAAATATTTCTCAGGACAATTGCTTGACTTCTGCTAATTTAAAGATATGCTAAATCTATACATAAAATGGAGGTGTTAATATCACTTGAATAGTCAAACTAATTTTATTTATATAGGTAATTATAAAATTCAATTAATTCAATTCATTTCATTAATTGAACATGAATTGAATTAATTGAATTTTATTAAAATAATGTTAATATAAAAGTGATGAAAGAATATGAGGATGATGAAAAACTGAAAGAAGACAAGAAGTTAGTAACTAGAAGTATTTGTAGAAGTTATGTGAAAAGCAACGTGGTTTTTGCCATACAGTACGAAGTGAAGTGGTTTTTATGAACTCTAGGGTGGCAAGATAAATATTTGTCCAAGGAAAGAGATGAAGTATCTATAGGGAATAGCGGAAAAGATAGTCAATATACTTCCACCACTTATATTGTAGGAAGTAAAATAATAGAAAGATAAGACAAGATAAAATGACATACTGAATTTGGTGAATCAATCTTTTGGATGACAGAATGAAAATATAAAAAATTTTACAAACACTATACCGGATATGATGTAAATTATATAACATAAATAATTAGGATTGGATTAAAATTGATTGAAAATTCGAAGTAAAAAAAAAAGCATTGTTGATAAAAGATAAAAGTAGTGATAATCATTAGTGCACATGGCGCTTGTTATAGTTTGGTAAGTTGTTTTTTGGAAAAACTTTATAAGAGAAAATATATAACTTTTTCTTATATTTTTATTATTTTTATTTTATTATTTTTATATTTTATTCTTATTATTATGGCCCATACTTTAGTGTACTATCTTTTATATACAAGTTTTATAAATTCTACTACCTTAGTTACATACCATGTCTGAAGGTTTTTTTTTGTTGTTAATAAGGAACGTTCTCCAGACTTTATTAAGTCTACAACTTATAGACATATAGCGTTACTACGTAACTGATATATAGATATGGAACAAACGTTTACATATATCCATACATTTTAACTTCTATTTCTTCAATAGTTTATTATCCTTTAAAATACAAAACATTCCAAGATTATTCCCAGGTTTAATAATAATAATAATAATAATAAGCCTTTATTTCCAAAATACACATATATGTAATTGAAGTCGTAAATTAATCAAATTTCTATATAAATGTATGAAATAAAACAAAATATTAATTATATGTAAGTACATAAACTAAACAACAAAATAACTATAAATAAATCAAATTTTACTTTTAATAAAACAATAAAAATTCTATTTCTTATAAACTATAATATATGTTTGTAAATACAAATTTAAATGAATGTGTTTTTTTTTGTTTTTTTTTTAAGTTTTCTTAATCTTTGGAAACTAGGCCCATTTCTTGGCAAAGGATTTTCCCAGCTTCTTCCAAACTTTCTCTATCTTTTGCTATTCTTCTCCAGTTAGTGCCAACTTCTGTCTTCAATTCGTCAGTCCACCTTAGATATTGTCGTCCTCTTTTTCTTTTGTTATTTAGCGGTGTCCAGTCTGTCACTCTTGCTGTCCATCTGACGTCAATTAGTCTTGCTACATGTCCTGCCCACTTCCACTTTGTTCTCTTTATTAGTTTTATTATGTCATCTAGTCCCGTCCTTTTTCTTAAGTCTTTATTTCTAATTTTATCTTTGCGGGTTAATTTTAAAATACTTCTTTCTATCGCTCGTAGCGTTACTTGTAGACGATGAATATTTTTCTTAGAACAAGAACAGATCTGTGACCCGTAGATCAGACAAGGTACAACGCACTTCTGGTATGCTGAGATTTTTATTTCAAGTGGCCAATCGTATTTAAAGATAAATCTCATGCCCCAGTACTTTTTCCAGCACAAAGTGATACGCCTATTGATCTCTTTCGTAGTACTATTTTCAAATGTTATGATCTGACCTAAGTAAACAGCCTCAGTGACCCAGCTTAGCTTTGTTTGTCTTAAGTTACAGCAGCTATTCTCACGCTACTCAGATAGAAAAGCTGAGTCAACAGAATAACTATATAAAACCTCTGATTTTTGTAATCCCACTCTCTTACTATTCAAGCAGTTATGATGTATGTTACTTTTGTGCGAAATAAATTTTTTTAAAAAACATTCAGTATTTCTAATTAACATAACTGGCGCCCGCGAACAGGTACTCGAAAAGTTTCTAAATTGTATTCTTGTGAATATTCCCGTGTAAATTTGGCAACTTTAAGAAAACTCGTTCAACACGTTAATTAGGAAACAGTGGTATACCAACGTGGTCATTTGCCCCGAAACAGGAAGCAGCAAAGAAGAGGAAGACAACGGAAAAGTCAAGATCATCCTCCTGTGAGTAACTCTTTGGTATCTCATATTGTTCTTTCTAAATCCATTTCAAATTTTTCAATCCTTCCAAAATGCCGAATGAAACGCTAATTTCCAAACTTATTTCCGTAGAAGTCCTTAAATATATACCCCGCTATGACGGAACACCCTATAAACTGCATAATTATATTTCCACCATAGAAGATATTTATACGATATACTGTAATGAAACTATTAAAGAAAGAGATAGTAATCATTGGTTGTTATTCAGAGCTGCAATGAGTCACCTTGATGGACCCGCAGAAGCCGCAGTTCTTAATAATAATGTAACACATATATTAGAGTTAATAAGAGTTTTAAAAAAGAATTTTGCAGACAATAGGACAGTTCCCGATTTAATAGCAGAAATAACAGTAATGAAATCTAACCCTAGGGAACACCCCATAGAATTCTTAAATAGGTTAGAAGAAAAAAGAACCAATGTAATCACTCGTTATAAATTAGACGGAGTTTTAAATCCAATTTTAAAAATGCTAATCGACCAACTAGACACTACTCTTGTCAGAACTCTATTACATGGAATTCACCCGACAATAGGTTCTCATTTACAAGTACTACAACCACAAAACTTAGATGACGCAAGAAGTAAACTTATTAATGACTGCAGCATAGTTTTACAACACTTAAAATACAATACCAGCCTCGACGTTATCAACAAACCTGACTTTAGAAAACAACAAAATTTAGCAACAAATATTAAGATCCCTAATTATGAACTCCCCAGAATACCATACAAAGCTAACAGTAATCCATCATTTCCTCAGAGACCTCAAAATAAATATTTTAACCAACCAATGCAATGGAGACAAAATCAATTTAGCTACAGACCCAACTTTCATCAAAGCCCTCAGAGACCTAACTTCCATCAAAATACTCAGCATCAACCGAATTGGTTTTCTCAAAATACTGTTTCTATGAAAACCCAAACATCAAGACCAGACTTTAAGAACTTCATATCGCCCCATGAAATAACACATATTAGAGAAACCCCAGGGACAGAAAATATTCAGCGCCAAATCAACCAACTTAGTGATGCTATTACCAAAATTACAGAACGGTTGGATCATTTTTTAGAATTAGGCCATCAACCACGAACCGACCCCCCAGACAATTTGAGCTAAAGATCATTAATAAATCCCTGCCATATTTTGTAGATCTTAAAAAAAGGAAATGGCTAGTGGACACAGGCTCCCTAAAAAACTACATAAACCCATCACTAGTTCCCCCCAATATAACCAAATATAAAGAAGACTTCATCGTGAAAACGCTTGCTGGTACAAGCAAGGGTTCGGAATACATATTATTCGACCCAGAAAATGTGTTTCCGAATGCCCAAAAAATTAAAATGTACCTGTTAAATTTCTCACCCAAATATGACATTCTACTCGGGCATGAGACGTTGAGCCAAATAAAAGCGAACGTAAATTTTGACAAAAATATATTAGAATACGAGAATGGATCTAAATAATTGTTATTATCATTAGATAGTAAGGAAATTAGTTTAAAACCAGGTTTCAATATAATCACCGTACCAGTTAGGTCAATTCCCAACTTAAAAACGGGATTAATTAAACCCGTTAAAAATAATAAATTTAGGATCGAAGAAGGAATAGTCGATATAAAAAACAATGAATGCACATGCGTAGCGTATTCCAACGAGCTCATGGTCATTCACCCCGAGCCGATGGAAGTGGAAGAAATAGACACAGTAACTGATAAATTCGCGACCAATAGTCCCGAAAATTTTGAAGAAATTATAGAAAGCATTCCTCACCTAATTCGAACAGAACACATGAACGAGGAAGAAAGAGACAAAATTATAAAATTAATAAAAAATTACCCAGAAATTATATTACATGAAAACGAACCCTTAAGTAGTACTAACCTTTTAAAACACAAAATCACTACCACAGACGAACTACCAGTATATACGAAAAATTACAGGTACCCCCAGGTTTTTCAAAAAGACGTTCAGATTGAAATAGACAAATTATCAAAGAATAAAATAATACAACATTCCAACTCTCCATATAACTTTCCCATTTGGATAGTCCCCAAAAAACCGGACGCATCTGAAAAAAGGAAGATCCGGGTTGTTAAAGATTACAGGAAATTAAACGAGAAGACAGTATCAGATAAATACCCTCTACCAAACATTGAGGATTTGTTTGGGAAAATAGGAAGAGCCACATATTTTTCGGCCATAGATTTAGCTTCTGGATTTCACCAGATAGAAATAGAACAAGAATCGATTCCGAAAACAGCATTTTCTACCGAAACGGGTCATTACGAATTCCTTCGTTTACCGTTCGGACTGAAGAACGGTTCTCCAACATTTCAAAGGGCTATGAATATAATTTTTTCGAGAATGGCCAATGTTTTGATATACATGGACGACATAATTATTTTTTCTAACAATTTAGACGAACACCTAAAACATCTGAAATCAGTATTCGACAAACTTAGACAACACAACTTAAAGATACAACTCGACAAAACGGAATTTTTCAAACGAGAACTTTTATATTTGGGTCACCTAATCTCCGAGGACGGAATTCGTCCAAATCCTTTGAAATTGGAAGCGATTAAGAACTTTCCTATACCCAAGACAGCAAAACAGATCAAACAGTTCCTAGGACTGACCGGTTACTATAGAAAGATGATAAAAAACTACGCCAAAATTAGTAAACCGCTTACTTCTGCACTTACAAAAAATGCTAAAATAAACCCAGAAAACAAAGAGTACAAGCAAGCCTTTGAACAACTCAAACTCCTACTACAGAACAATCCAATACTTCAACACCCAGACTTCACAAAACAATTCATACTAACTACAGACGCTTCCAACTACGCCATTGGAGCGGTATTATCACAAATAACTGACGGTAGAGACTTACCCGTGTCCTATGCATCCAGAACTCTTAACCGACATGAATTAAATCTATCAACTATTGAAAAGGAACTACTGGCCATCGTTTGGGCCTGTAAACACTTCCGTCCGTATCTTTACGGCAGGAAATTCATAATCCAGAAAGACCATTTGAGAAACTACAACTGGACACCTTCCAATACGACAAACGTAAATTCCTTACAATAATAGACTGCTTTTCCAAAAAACTCATGGCGTACCCACTAACAAGCCTCAATCAGTTAGAAATACAATCTTGCCTAAATGACTACTTTTCATTATTTCCTACCCCAAAAACAATACAAATGGACAATGGACGGGAATTCGATAATGAAGGATTAAGAAATTTCCTTAAATTATATGACATCAAACCCTATTATATCACCCCTGGGCATCCTAATTCACAAGGTCTGCTAGAAAGAGCGCATTCTACATTGATTGAACTTTTGAACACTATACAATTAGAAACCAAAAGTAACAAAACCGAGGACAATATGAAATTAGCCCTCATAGCTTTCAATAACACCCTGAACACTAGTTTAAAGTTAACTCCCATGGAAATTACTTTCGGAGTATCTAAAAATCCTTATACTAATGAATTGACAGAAACACTAATAACCGAGGAACGACCAAATTATTATTTGGAGAAACTAAAATTAATACATAGACTTGTCAAAAACAAAATAGAAACAGAAAAGCAGAAACGAACAGAGAAACTAAATACGGGACGTGAAAAAGACATTGAAGTACCAGACGAGACCTATCTAAAAACCACCTTTCACAAGAAAAACAAACCAAAATATTTCAAGGTAATTTACGATAAAAGTAAGAAATTAGCCACAAATCCTAAAATGAACTCAAAACACCCTTTCAAAATTCACCCCAACCGCATCAAGCGACCTAGGAAGGTAATTAAACCTAAGGATTCACATGTTTCAGGACAAGATGCTCCTTCAACTACTGCTCCTGGTCCGAGTGGCCTCTTACAAGACGATTAACTTAAGCTCAACATACGGTATTACTCCAGTACGAATCCAAGATTCCTTTGTGATCAACCGAACCTACACATATACATGCACAACATTGATATAACGCTTCTACAGACAGAATTAGATAATATTAAAAGATCATTGGATCTCATTAGTACCAAAACGGAAGACAAACATTTTATCAATATAATTAATTTACATTTAAAATATACGAAAACATAACTAGGCCACCTACATTCTAACACACACAGAGCCAAACGAGGACTTATAAACGGACTGGGTACTGCGATATCTTGGCTTACAGGTAACATGGACGCTAACGATAAAACTAGATACGATAAAATCTTAGAGCAAGTAAGACAAATGAATATCATCTAGAACATAACATTGAGAAACAACTGACGGTCAACAAAAGACTAATAGAAGAATTCAATAAAGACGTCAAAATTATACATTCAAATAACCTAAAACTAAGTAACTACTTCAAACGACTGACCAATGAATCTAACACCCTAGAATTGAATCAACAATTCTCATTTCTATTTAGCACGCTTATGTTATTGTACAACAAAGTAAATGATTTAGATACTAGCCTAGAGTTCTGCAAATTAAATATCCTACACTCGAGTATTTTAACACACAAAGAATTAGAGATTTTAAGGAGAAATTCTAAAGTGAATTTAATTTCAGCAATCCAAAAATATTATGGCAGCTGGGTAAGGTATATTGTTCCCTTCATGATGATTACATCTCTTATTTCATCCAATTTCCTTTGCAATCCCCAACCTATGAAACATTTTTCCTCCTGTCCTATCCAGTATACAAGGAAAATAAAATCATCACCATACATGAATATCCTTCCCTTGTTTTGAGAGACAATGAGATACTCACAGGTAATTGCATCCTTATTAACGAAAACTATTATTGCAAAAATGCAACAGTAATTGTGAACAAGTGTATTAATCAGTTATTAGAAGATTGAGACTTAAATGACTGTAAATTACTAGTTACAAACAATGTGGAGCCATTCATTAAATATATTCCTATTATCAATCAATATTTAATGTTCAATATCACTCAATCTATAATCGATGTTAAGAACAGAAGTATCACTATTTATCCAAAATTAACTCAGTTATTATTCCTCAACAGCTCAGAATATTTACGGAATTACAGCAAACCTTATGTATATTGGGAAAGTATTCCAATACTTCCTTCGGAAATACCTAAATACAAAGCTTATTCAAATTTTACGTTCGACCAGATACATGAAGCAAATATAAATGTTCACCCTTTGGAGGCAATAGAGGAACCTCCCCTTGAAGACCACCAACTGATATATTGTTTCCTGATAATGATTATAATCATTTTGACTATTGGTATGTTGTTTCAAAATAAATGCTTTTGTGTAAAAAGTTGCAAAGTTGCAGATACAGAGCAGACTCACAGCCCAACTCAAGATTCTACTTCTGCCCATCATCGCTTCCCTGGGCTACCTGTCTGAAAGCTGAGGACAGCCTCAATCTTGCGGAGGGAGGAGTTACAGCAGCTATTCTCACGCTACTCAGATAGAAAAGCTGAGTCAACAGAATAACTATATAAAACCTCTGATTTTTGTAATCCCACTCTCTTACTATTCAAGCAGTTATGATGTATGTTACTTTTGTGCGAAATAAATTTTTTTAAAAAACATTCAGTATTTTTAATTAACATAACTTTAGATAAATATCCTGGCTTTGCTTATTTGTCATAAGAGTTGTCTTATCAGGATTTATGGTTAATCCAGCATGTTTACTCCTAATATGTTAACATCCCTCACCAGTTCTTCCGATGATTTTGCAAAAATTATTATGTCATCGGCAAAACGGAAATTTGTTAAATTGATGGCATTAATCCTAATTCCCTTTTCCTTCCAGTCAAGTTCTCTGAACACCTGTTCTAAAACAGAGTTAAAAAGACTATTCCCAAGTTTAATATAACTTTAATAGCTTCCGAAGAGCGGAGAGAAACACAAATATGATAATCTAGTTGCTCGCTACCTAGGCCAGACTATGGTGGGAGACTCAATATATATTGTAATGTTTTTCCCTCTAGATTAGCTATTGCAACTAGTTTTAAGAGAGTTCGTATAGATAAAATACTCCAATAAAGTACTTCAATAAAGAAAACACCAATTTGTTGTTATACACAATAAATTACAAAATACAACACTTAATAATAATTACTTCACAGTTTAAACCACCAAAGTCCACTTTGTTCACAGTTTATACACTTTCCACAAACGTACACTTCGTTTGTAACTAGAAAACTCTGCAAAACTCTCTGCGGTCCCACTATTTATACCGGTGGAGAATCTTCTAGAATCTTCTCAATCCTTCCAGAAATAACTAGAGCGCGTCGCCAGCGCTTCCTAGCGGCCACTAAGAGAACGTGAGGTTCCTACTTCCTCTCCTAGATGGCACCACTGGCTGCGTTACATATGTATACAGTTCAGCTAGGTCTATAGTTACAACAGTTTGGACAGTTTTTACAACAGTTTACGACCAGTTAACAACCAGTCAGCAATCTTCTACTACCTTCTCATCTCAGTCAGCCTATCTATCTATCTATATATATATATCTCGCTACCTAATTCTAGTGTAAAGTCCTTGCAGTTTGTGCGTTCTCTCATTATACAGTGTTCACCATTTATTCTGGTTTAATTCATCTAACATCCCTTTGACTCTAAATTTTCATTCTTCTTCTGACAACCATTATATAACCAATGGTCTCATGTTCCAATTATAATACTGCACATGCGCCAATATTATAATAGTAAGCTATTTAGTATGGTAATTAATGTCACTAAATTAAATAATGTTAATAAATTATTTTTTTAATAAATATTATAATAATGTTTATTTCAAATTAAGTACAGATTACCTACATATAAAACAGAAAAGAAAACATTTTATGCTTTGGACGAAAGTCCGTCAGCAAGAGTTGCTGTACATAATAATAATATAAAGAAAGAAAACAAAACCAAACAAAGATAAAATATGAAAAACTGGAAATAATATAATATATATGTAAACTAAAATTCTCTTGTTTTACAATAATCTGTATATAGTGATATTAAAAGAAATTAAATTCTGTGATTAATTGCTTTATACCATAAAGAATTATGTAAATATTTACAAAGATGATCCCAGTTTTGACCATTCAACTAACTACAAAGTTCATCTTCGGAAAGTGTGGGTTTCTTAAAGTATTTGATACGGTAAGGTTTAAGAATGGGACAAATGGGAATTAGGTGTTTTACATCTTCTTCCTGTTTAAAATTTCACAATGAGCAACAGTTGACATAAATTTGGTTTAAAGAGCTTATTTTTTTTTTTTCCTCAGGGTTCTGTACCGCGACCATTCTTGATCTATTGTACCCCCCCTGGTGCCTAAGATGAGCTAGCTCATCTATAGCACCCTCTCCAGGTTTAACTCCCTGAGAAATCTCAGGATCCTGGAAGGTTCTAGGGTAGGTATTTCTTCCTTCCCTATCTGGTAACAACCCAGACTACTAAATCTTCTTTGAATGACGGCATCACAGTCCGTGAGGAGGTGAATCGGAGTTTCCTCCGCCTCTCCACAGAATCTGCATATGCCGTCACCTACTAGGCCAAGCTTTCTCAGGTGCCCCTGAGTCTGCAATGCCCCGTAAGGAATCCCGTAAGAATACGGATCCTATTCTTACTCAGACTGATGAAGGCTTTCGACCTTTCCTGGTTATAACCGCCCAGACAGACCTTGGCCTGCCTCAGTCCCGGGATGGTGTTCCAGAGACGAGCTCTTTTAGCCACCTCCTCCTTCTTGATTTCTTCTAGAAATACTTGGTCACTGACTCCACAAAAGGGCTTTGGCCCAATAAGAGGAGATACAGCGCCTTCCTTTGCCAGGGCGTCAGCTGCCTCATTACCATCCAGGCACCCAATGCAGGGTAACTTTATTGCTCCTGCCTAGTTCATTAGTTTGCCTAGGCAATCCCATACCATTTTAGAACTGAGTACGTAAGAGCTCAGTGCTTTAATGGCCGCCTGACTGTCGGATAGGATAACTATCTCCTGATTCCGATATCCCCGATCAAGGTTCAACTGAGCGCACCTTCCAATAGCGTAGATTTCCGCCTGGAAGATGCTAGGAAACTTGCCCATGGGTTCTGAGTGTTTGATTCTAGGCCCAAACACCCCTGCCCCGGTTCCTTCGAGGGTCTTGGACCCATCTGTGTACCACTTAATGGCATGCTTGCTAATACTGTCCAGGACGGATCCATCGCTCCACTCTCCTTTCGTACTTAGCTTCGTAGAAAAATTCCTAACGAAGCTATATTTCTTAGTCATGCTATCTCTAGGAAAGTCCCAGGGGAGGGAGCCTGCAGAAGGAGGCATTCGCCTCTCACCCCCCAGCCCACATCCCCTCATGCCCTCCCTAGAGATTCTGAGGAAGGCTCCCTTCGCCGCTCGCTCCACCACTAGGTGGAGCAGTGTGAGATTGAGAATAACCTCAATCCCGGCTGTAGGGCACGTCCTCATAGCTCCCGCAGTGCATAGGCACGCAAGGCGCTGTACTTTGTCAAGAGTCTTCTTGACCTTCTCGAGCTTTGCTCTGCTGTACCACGCTACTGCGCCATAGGTGATAATAGGTCTCACCATCATAGTGTACATCCAAATAAGAATTCGAGGAGGGCATCCCCAGGATTAAAGAGCTTATAATTTAAATTTAATAGTTCACATCTCGTTTTAATATGAGCTGTATATCTTTTATAGATTTAAGATGGAAATAGTTAATATTATAATTTAATTTAGGGTAAAGTTTATGATAGGTACCACTTCTTGCTTTCAATTCAGCTTCATGTATTTCATTTTGTTTAATATTACATATTAATTTATTTATATCAGATTTCCATTCTGTTAATTCTCCTTTATGGTTACCAACGTTAATACTGAATCTGTCGCACAATAAATTCCATTCTTCAAACCAACTTACGTTCTTATTTACAATTTCATCTGCAGTTATTTTAGGTAATCTATAATCCGACAATTTTGATATCTTTAAAACATAATTAAAATGTACTTGCAGTGTATACAGAAACAACTATTTAAACCCATTTCTAACATTAGAATATAATTTGGGCTATTCTGAGGTAAACAAAATAGTTTTTTAACAAAAAATCTTTGTAATTTTTCTACATGGTCATACATTTTAAATCCCCATATTTGAGCTGCATAACACATTACAGTTCTTGAAGCACTATAGAAAATTCTAAATTTTGAATTTAAAGGCACATTTTTATTTATTAATACAATTTTCCAAGTAGAATTAATTGCAAATTTGGCTTTCGTTAATCTTTCCTTTAGGTGGGTATCGAAATTTAAAGTGGGGGGTCAAAGTCACGCCTAAATATTTATATTTCGTTACTATTTCTAATTCATTCCCTTCGTAAAACCATTTCTCTTTTTTTAAATGTCTACCACGTTTCTTTGTACAAACCATAATTTTAGATTTGTCTAAATTAACTTTTAAACCCCAGGTATTACAGTAGCTACTAAGTGCATTTATCACATTTTGCATAATATTTGGTTTATCAGCGATAAGCACAATATCATCAGCATACATTAACACTCGGATATTCATACTACATATATTTATACCTCCTTGTATTTCATTTACAAAACGGGTTTGTTTTGTAAACAGACATCCCTGCTTTAAACCAGCTGGAGTATCAAAATATTCTGATATACCTTCTGCACTCCACACTGCAGACCGAATGTTACTATATAGGCTTCTGATAATATTAATAAATTTACTAGAAAGCCCGAACTTAGATAATTTATAAAACAAAAGATTTCTTGGAATAGAATCAAAAGCGGCTTTAAAATCTACAAAAAAAAGATTTACTTTATTTGAAACATTGTCTTCTTTGCAAAGGACCTTAGATGTTGTGCATCTTTCAAATAACACAAAAATAACAAAAAAAAAGACAACATTATCTTCCCATTTTAGATTTATTATATTAACTAAACTAAATACATTATCTAATGTAGAATAATTTTTTCGGAAACCTGCTTGGAATTCGGTATTAAAATCGTGCGTTTCAAGTCAAAAGGTAAGTCTATTTAATAACAAGGCCAGTAAATAGTTTCGCCTCGACATCAATGAAGGAAATTCCTCTATAGTTCGCTACTTGACCTAGATCACCTTTTTTATGCAGTGGGAAAATTAGCGAGTCTTTAAAATTGCTTGGGACACTTCCACTACTATAAATTTTATTAAAAACTACGGTTAATTTGTTTATTAAACAATCGGGTAAATTTTTAAAAAATTCATATGGTACTCTGTTAATGCCCGGTGCTTTACCATTTTTTGGTTTTAGTTTTTGTTTTTTTTGCATTTTTAAGTACTGTTTGTAACTCAGCTGATGTTAACTCATCATCCAAAATATCATTTTTAACATATGGTTCGGCATATAAGACCGAAGGGGCATTTATTTGTGAGTTAAAGAGATTTTCAAAGAAACGTTTAAACTCCCATATATGTATACTTTTATTATAAGTAAATTTATTTTTTTTAAATACTTTAATAGTGTTCCAAAACTTCTGAGAATCTTTAACTTCACTAAGTTTTTCTATTAATGATTGAAAATATTCTTCACGTTTACGGTTTCAAAAATACGGCAATCTAGATACAATTTTTTAAAAATATCCGAATTGTTTTTCCTAAAATTTCTTAGAAGCCTAAATAATTTTTCCCTTTCTTTAAGACAGCTCCAATCAAACCATTGTTGTTTAATATTTAAACTATTTCTATTTGCAATTAATTTAATTGAGGCTGTTTTTTTAATTATAGTGATTAATTGACTTAACACCTTATCGGGATTACTCTTATCGTAATCCCACTTAACTGTTTCCTTTTCAATTTTGGTTTTGAATTCTAAACTGTCAGTTTCCGTCCAAATTAATTTTGGTAATAGAGGCATATAATTTCATTAGTGGACCCAACATATGACTTTAATTTTAATACGATTGGCAGATGGTCCGCGTATATCTCCGGCACAACAACAAACTCTTTAATATCTGGCAATAAACAATAATAACACAGCATAAATCATTGACAGAATACCCCATAGCTCCAATAAAGGTAAAAATCCCAGTCACTATCTACTCTTCCATTTAATATCACCAAATCATTATTTTCACAAAAATCAAGCCATTGCCTGCCTCTGGAGTTAAGACATTTATCTTTGGAACTACGCCCTCTACTAATATTTGCATTATATATTAATTTTGTGTTTAAATTTTGAACATTTGAAATTCTCACATTGCAATCTCCAATCACAATTACATTGTTCATTTCATTTTCTGATAAAAGAGATACCAATTGTTCGAAATCATATTGCCAATTGTTACAGTTAATATAAACAGGGATTAGAAACATATCTTCATTTTCTTTTGAAATTTTAATAATTGTGTAGGGGTAGTGAACCCCCACCACTTATCCACACTAGCGAGTGAACCCCCACCACGCATCAGAGAGAAAGAGCCCCTCTCGAGAGAGAGGAGAGGAGAGGCCAGTTGGATATATATACGAGAGACAGAGTCAAGAAAAGGAATTCTGTTCACAGTCTCACACTTGAATTGTACACATCGTTTAGCCACGTCAGTCAGTCTGTTCAGTTCTTGTAGTGTAAAGTATACAGTCCTTGGCAGTCAGTCATATACATATATATCAATTATATATCTTATACCGATATTGAGGTGTTATTTATCCATCAACATCTACAACCAACATCTCCTCCTACAACCATTACAATTGTATAATTAAATATATTTATGAAGGAACATTTTTCAGATACAAATTTAACTTTTTTGTAACCATAAATTGCTCCCCCCCACTTGCCCTACCATATAATGAACGGCGAAATGCCGGTATTACAAACAAATTAAACTCACTTAATAAATTTTCTCCCAAATCAATATCTCCTTCTTCAATATAAGTTTCAAATAATAATATAATATCGAAGTTATTTAAAAAGTTTATAAAATGCAAATTGTTTTTCTTACTTTTCATGTCAGCAATATTATAAGCCATAATTGAGATACCAAAGTCCTTTCCATGTAGATCAGTGTTTTCATTTTCCTTCCTTAGGGGACGGCTGTCTTGACGTTTGTTGGCGACGAAAAGGAGACGTGTACCTGGCGGCCCCTCTGCTTTCCTTTTACTAGATTTTATTTGTAATTTTCCTTCCTGAAGCCATCTTTTAATGGTTCCATCTGACAAGTTTTCCGCCAATGATGACGAGTCATCTTTCTCACTTTCGGATGAATAGTTTTTGTATGGAATTTTCTTATTTTGTGATTCCTCCAAACTCCAGAGCTTATTATCTAGAAACAATTTTTTTTTTTATCCCACACCATTCGGGCGGTCCCTGAGCTTGCGCTCACACCCGTCCAGAGAAGCATCGGCTTCAGAAAGAGAAGGAGGAAAAGAGCTAGAAATAATTTATCAAACTTCATATAAACTCTTTTATTTTGTTGCTTCGCTTCTTTCCAATATGGGTATAATTGTTTTCTTATTTCTCTCACTTCAGCAGGGAAATCTTCGGACAATACTAACCCAGTTCCTTTCAAATTCTTCGCCAGCTTTAGCACCTCTATTTTCCGTCTAAACGCTAAGAATTTTATCAAAACTGGGCGTTTTCCACTTCTAGATCCAATCCTTTTAATAAAATCTATTTCGTACAGACTTACTTGAGATTTAAGTACATCTTTTAAAACGTTTTCAATGTCCTTCTCCAAGTCAGAAATTCTCTCGTTTGGATTTTCAGGCAAATTGAACAGTATAAGATTATTCCTTTTTTAATTACGTTCACAACTGCGACATTTTCTTTCTAAATCTGTTATTTTATTTGAATTTTCAGACAGTGTTTCCAAAAGCTTATTTATTTTATCTTCCATAAATTTCATTTTATCCATTAAATTATCATTCTTTTTGGATACATCAAATTGCAAACTGTTTAAATTGTAGACTCCATAATATCATTCAAATTAATTACCTTTTCTGACATTTTTTTTAAAATTTTTTCTTTCTCTTTTTCAGTATAGAATATTCAAAAGTATTCACTTTGTTGCATACAAGTTAGTAGCTTAGCTATTCTTAACTTCTTCTGGTGAACTTATACTACGTCTTCTTTTAGGCGTACCTTTTTTAGACCAATACTGTTCTTGCTTCCTTTCTTTTGTATTCCTAAGGTAGGCGAACACGAAAAATTTGAAATATTAAACAGCGTGATTTGGTGCGTTTGTATTAAATATTCTTAAAGAAAG
Source organism: Triatoma infestans (assembly GCA_011037195.1). Taxonomy (NCBI): domain Eukaryota; kingdom Metazoa; phylum Arthropoda; class Insecta; order Hemiptera; family Reduviidae; genus Triatoma; species Triatoma infestans. The sequence continues at coordinate 1,989 of JAAEAF010001276.1, read as the reverse complement.
CATTGTTTTGATGAAATATAGATAACAAAAATATTGATAGAGATATAGTAACTGTTCCCAATAATTTCTTTTTCTATTTCTCTCAATCACTCCCACCACTACTGGCTTCACTAATCTCCCACTACTACGCACACTAATGCATTCAAAGAGTCCACTTACACACACACACAGTCTCAGTATTTAATGTATTATTACCAAATAATGAACTTCGACTCTTAGAAATACAACAAATTTCTATTAATTATAATAAATAAATAATTAATTACTTAAAAATGGCTCGTTGAATTTTTTCGAAACTTCACAGAATAAATGGTCAAACAACCAGCTATAAGTCTGCCAAATTTTACTTTAATCCATTAAAAAATAACCACTAAAAAACTGAAATATAACAGAGCGTTTTTACTATATGTTCACTGTTTAAAAGGTACAAAAGCAACTCCAATAAATATTATTAAGTGGTGCATTAATTTTTTCCGAACAATTTTAGTAATGAACTTTATAACTAATCTCTACGACATTAATTTCTCGCTTCTTTTGATCAACAGTATAAACGGGAAAACATTCAGAAATGGCTGTACTTAAATCTATATTTTTTTTAAAAAATATTATGAACTTATAATACAAATTTCGAATTAATTATATACATAAAACTTTGGGCAATCGGTTAACAATTGGAAATCAAATTAACAAGTGTTACTTTTGTTAACCCCTCCTATTCTTTTGTGAATACCCAAACAAATATTAAGTTTGTAAATTGTATTTTTTTTATGTTACGTGTTGATTTTTATACTTAAACAAACCACCCACGCCGGTCAAATAGAAAAAACAGATTTCAGCGTAGTTTTCTGAGGTTAGCTCTCACCATGATAATCAAGTGATAGTAAAAAAATAAAAAAATAAATAAAAATCACCTGTCATGGTTACATTTTTTTATTATAATAAATTATTATTATTCTTTTTTTAATTTAAGGCTCGTCAACGACTATGCTCATTGGAGCCCGGAGCCTTCTCAGTACTCTTCCGCCTTCCTAACAGTGTTTTCTCGTTACAGAAAACACTGCCCATAACCGGACAGTGTGCTGTTAGTTGCTCCTAGAAAGAAAAAAATCTGGTGTGAAACACTCACACAACTTTCCCTTCCTCCAGTACTCAAAATTATAATTGACAAATTTTATAGTTATTTACCAAATTTTAATGAAATTCGTCGAAAAGTGAAAACACTGTCCAGTAAAACTGTCCGGTTTACTAATTTCCTTGAAACTCGGAATTTGGGTCATATATTAATTTCTAGTTATTTCATTTTGGATGACAGAATTGTATAATCAACTGTGATAGCATTTTAAAGAAAAACATAACCCCCCTCCCCCAAAAGTCCCCTTAAATGAATTTATCAGGGGAAAGTTTCAAATAAAAGTTGTAGCTCTTTATATGTATAGTTAACAACGCTGGTTTAAAGAAAATCGTTGGAGCCATTTCGAGAAAATACCAGAAAACTGGAAATTATATTTCAGTAAAAACGCACTTCCGGTTATCTATTTTTTTTTCAAACTCGGAATTGCAACAACATTTTATTCTAGTAACTATTGATTTAGAGACAGATTGTCTATATCTGAACAGCAGTTAAGATGAAAACCTAACTCCCCCCCTCCCCCAGACAGTGCCCTTACATTAATTTTTCTGGAGAAAGTTTCAAAAAGTGTAGCTCTTTGGTATGTGTATTGGATATCCCAAGTTTGAAAAGAAATCTCGGAGCCATTTTTGAGAAATTGCAAAAACGTAAAAAAAACAACTAGTAAAGTGGTACTTCGGGTTGAGGAATATTGACACATAACGCACCGTCAGATCCCATGGTGATACCTAAACGTAATATCAAGTTTGAACTTTCTACGATTTTTCGTTTTTGAGCTATGCTGTTCACATACATACACACACACAGACACACAGACACACACACACACCACACAGACCATTCGCTAAAAACCACTTTTT
>JAAEAF010001275.1:0-25941 GCA_011037195.1 Triatoma infestans | reverse complement strand
AAATGTCTCTGATGCTTTCCAGCTCTGCGGAACTAACCACCACAACAATGTTTTTAATTTTTTTTGCATTATAGTACCTTGAAAACCGATTTAATAAAACTGTGCGTCTGCTAGGATCTGGCGTTGTTACAATTGTTCAGGTAATATTTTAAACAAATTAATATTAATTTGTTTGGTAGTGATATTTAATTTGGATAGCTAAACGGGAAATCAGTTAGTTTACTTAGATTTATAAATATTTCTTGCTCAAATTGAAAACATTTCAGTTAGACCACCATGACTGCTAATGCTTATGATATGCTCGGGCGGTATTCACAGTAAATGTGCGCCTGTTCTCCGAATTTTCCAGCCGGAAAATTGATGTTTTAGGTGTTGTGGGGGAAACAGTAGCGTCATACTTTCCTCTAAAGTACCATACGGTTTTACCACCTATTAATACATATTAGAAGCATTGATAGAATTTCAAATTTAAAGAAAATCGGTTTTAACGGAAGTGCGACTCTTACGGAATGGATTTTGAGTTTGTTGTGGGGGGGGGGGGGGATTTTCTTGAAAACGGTTATAATGATTTTCTGGTTCTTGGAATTCTTGCTACATAGATAGAAACGTATCTCTTTTATTTGAAACATTTTGGTGATATATTCATTATAGAGGGATATTGAGGGTCCTGCACCACATTTAAACAACATTTAACATTTGTACATTTAAATTTGTACAAGCTTTCTTAGTTTTAAAATGAGAGTGGTCCACATAAGTGGCAGTGGGCCACTGCACTTTCTAAAAACGGTTCTAGACAGCATTTATCAATCATTTAAGATTATAATTGTAATAGTATGTGTAAAATATTTTCCGTTTTAAAATATATGGTAAAACAGAATTTTTTCATCAGAGATATTTTCCGTGGTAGCCCTGCTTCATTTTGTGGTCATCTACCGGTTTCGGGCGTTCGTCCATCTTTAGGATGCGTTTGTCAGACAGTGTGATAACACAGACGTGCACAGAGCAAATTCAGTTTAACAGAATTTTTTTTAATTTCTTCTTTTTTAAGTAAGAGGAAGTAAGAGGAAGTATTGTAATCGTGCCAAATTTTCGATAACGAGTTTTTTTTACCGGAAATATCCGTTTTGAGGTCCCAGTGAGTCCAAAAAAAGTGGTTTTTACTAAATAGTGTGTGTATGTCAACAGCATAGCTAAAAAACGAAAAATCTTAGAATGTTGAAACTAGATATTCCGGTTTTAGGTAACACCATGGGATCTGACATTAGGCCATCTGTAAAAATTCCTTAAGCGGAAATACCACTTTACTAAATTGTTTTTTTCACTTTATTGCGATTTTCTCAAAAATGGCTCCAAAGATTTTCTTCAATGTGTGTAATTCAATTACACATAGAAAAATCTACAACTTTTTTACTTTCTCTGACTCCTACTAAGAGGAAGGATTGTAATCATGTCAAATTTTCGATATCGAGTATTCACCGGAAATATCCGTTTTGAGGTCCCCTGAGTCCAAAAAAGTGGTTTTTAGCAGATGGTCTGTGTGTGTGTGTGTGTTATGTATGTATGTATGTATGTATGTAACAGCATAGCTCAAAAACGAAAAACCGCAGAAACATGAAACTTGATATTACGTTTAGGTGTCACCATGGGATCTGACAATACGTTATCTGTCAAAATTCCCCAACCGGAAGTACCATTTTACTAGTTTTTTTTTTTTTTTTACGTTTTTCTCAAAAATCGCTTCAACAATTTTCTTTAAACTTGGTATATCAACTACACATACAATGAGTATAACTTTATTGAATCATTTCTCGGGAAAAATCATTTAAAGGGACGTCTGGGGGCTAGGGGAGGGGGGGGGGTAGGGTGGTGTGTGTGTATGTGTGCTGTGTGTGTGTGTGTGTGTGTTGTATATGTATGTTGTGGGTATGTATGTATGTGTGTATGAATACGGCATAGCTCAAAAACGAAAAACCGTAAAAAGTTGAAACTTGATATTCCGTTTAGGTATCTCCATGGGATCTGACACTACGTTATCTGTCAAAATTCCTCAACCGGAAGTAGCACTTTACTAGTTGGATTTTTTACTTTTTTGCGATTTTCTCAAAAATGGCTCCGACGATTTTCTTTAAACTTTGAACATCAACCACACATACAAAGAGCTACAATTTTTATTTGAAACATTTTTTTGGGAAAATGCATTTAAGGGCACTTTTGGGGAACGGGTGGAGTTAGAATTCCATCTAAAGTGTTATTTCAGTTTATTAGACAATTCTGTCATCTAAATAATGTTAATTAGAATTAAATATGTTGTCGAAATCGCAATTCCGAGTTTGAAAAAAATTGGGCATAACCGAAGGGCGTTTACTACCACTTTTATCAAATGATTTATTCTTTTTTGACAATTTTCTCAAAAACTGGATCCTGACGATTTTGCTGACAAAACTTCGTGTACTATAAACTATGACATGCAAAGATTTCTACAACTTTTGTTTGAACCCAGATTCTCTGGGAAAAATTCATTTAAGGGCACTTTTAGGGGAGAGGTTGGGTTATGTTTTTCTCTTAAGTGCTATCACAGTTGATTCATACAATTCTATCATCCAAACAAAATTAATTAGAAATAAATAGATGGCCAAAATTCCAAGTTTTAAGAAATTTAGTAAACCGGAAGTGCGCTTTTACTGAACAGTTTATTCAGTTTTCGACGAATTTCGTTAAATTTGGTACACAAACTATAAAAATTTGTCAATTATAATTTTGAGAATAGGAGTAAGATTTGAGAACAGATTTTTATTTTTTTTTATAAAGTAGACTTATTATTGCGACTTGGGTTCATTCAATTTAGAAAATTATAAAATATCATATATAATGAAAAGAGAATTTATTTAAGGAAATGTAGAATATTTGTATTACTTTAAATAACTGAATCCTCATAGTTTAAAAAAATATTTTTAATATTTTGCATTCAAGGTATTTTTTTTTTCACTTGATATACCAGCATTTCGAAGCAAATAATCAAGGTACATTAACTATCTTTGATACAAGATAAACCGACTATCTATTCTCAATAAACTTTTGATGTCTTAACGAATAACTCCAGATTTATTATTTTATTGAAACCTAAACATATCGACATATCTAGAAATAATCAAGAAAATATTCTGTCTTTTTTTTCCTTACGCCATTACTTCGTATCTTCTACCATTCTGCAATAAAATATAAGGCTGCGCTGGCGACTGATGTTCGTTTAGTTGGATATCAGGGGCATGGGGAGAACAATCTCGGAAGTGAACAATTTCACCCCCCCCCCGGTCATATCATATTCTGGGAATAATTATGACTGCAATTATTGCTATGGCGCGTTATGTTGTTGCAATACGCTTTCATCAATCTATGCATATTTATGAGAAGCTTATACAGATTTGTAAAAAAAAAAAAATCTGTTGTGAAACCCTCACACAACTTCCTCTCACTCTAATTAATACAATTTAATCAAGAAATTTTTCTTAAAAAATCGAACGTTAAAATGTTTTAGTTGGGCTGGCTATGAAAATGATGGTGTAGATTTTAATTAAATTAAATAGTAAGGTTGTGAGGTTGTAGTTTTCTAATCCTTACCTTTCTCTAACACATTCATTACTATTCTGAATTTATCACTTCCTTCCGTGGTAGGAAATTCATAGCATTTAAGTTTCTTTAAAATTCATTTCCTTCCGTTCACAAACTGTTACATATTATTACTAACGAACATATTATATATCACTAACGAACATATTATTCCTTCCTTCTCAAATAAATTTGGCTTTTGAAATAAAACATGCAAATTGTAAAAATAGCATTACATCTATCGTTAGTTTATTTGTAGATAAAAAAAAATGTTTTTGAATTGATATTCTATAGTAAACTCAATTTCGGAAAAACTGACACGATCGTGAAAGCTGCTCCAAGCAAAAACATAAGAAAACAAAAAAATGAACAAATGGCGTTTTTGATTGTTTTTTTTTCTCTTCCTCCATCTCTATTGTTCACTATTGTTCAATTAAATCAAGTTTTTATTCACTTAAAATAAAACGTAATAAATATGAATAATAACAAAGTGTATCATTATCACTAATTTGCATGAAACATGTAAACACGCATTTTACTTTATATTATTAACACTATATTTAGTTATAGGAGGTACTGCGAACTTGTGAGTTTTCATTGGAAATACATGATTTGAGGCCCCAGAGTAAGAAAAAAATCTGATGTGAAACACTCGCACAACTTTCTCTTACTGCAGTTTATAAATTATAATTGACAAATTTTATAGTTAGTATACCAAATTTAAGGAAATTTCTCTTTTTTTGGGTCGGATATTTTCATCGATCAACTTTGTTCCCGTCTTCTAGTTCCTCTTCAGAGGGGACTATTTGCAACTTAGGATCTCCTACTAATTCACCTAATAATGCTCATTCCTAATCCTTTATTCACACTATACACAAGTGGGAGTTGTAATGTAATGGTGAGATGATGTGTATTTGTGGTAAGTAGCACGAGCGTTTTCCTGAAAGGGCTTGTATGTTGGTTTGAGATAGAGATAGAAGTATAAGAATAATTAAGAACACACTGGTAGATTAAATTAAATATATTCTCTAAGAGAAATTAAGTTACTTTGAATATCACAATAGCTTATAATAATTTCTTATAACGTAATACTGGTATAGCTCTGATGTTTCCACCTTGATTTCTAGCACAAGTCTAAAATAGTTTGTAATGCCTCGAGTGGGTTAGCTTGAGCTTTCAAACTAATGGCGGACTGGATGTGCCTAATTCTATCCGCGAAGGTTTCAGGAGACTCTGTGGGTAGAGACTGGATATTAGTCATTTGTTGTAGGAGGACTAGGGGTGTTTTCTCCTTACGAAATCGGGCTAGAAGTCGCTCTGAAATTAGAGGATACGTTATGATTGTACCCTGGCGTTGTAATTCGGCTTTCTGGGTGTCGTAAAATATTTTTGCAGACCCTGAGAGCCTAAGTGCTAATATTTCTAATTTCGCTGCGTTAATTTCTCTTAGAGAATATATTTAATTTAATCTACCAGTGTGTTCTTAATTATTCTTATACTTCTATCTCTATCTCAAACAAACATACCAACCCTTTCAGGAAAACGCTCGTGCTACTTACCACAATACACATCATCTCACCATTACATTACAGTACTTTTATATAATTTCCTTGCACCCCCTGTTAAAATGCTAACCTAAGAACATTTGTACCAACATTCTAGCTGATAAATACATCCGCGCCAATAAATACATACACACTTCATTCACACTAGGGTAGGGTACTCAGTATTTCGCTCCACATTAAAATAGAACCTAACAAACTAATTAACCTAAATCATCCCTGTACGACCAACTGACCTAAACACATTGATGAAAACAGTTATCGCTAGAAAATGGGCAAACCCAATGGAATAGTCTAAACGAAAAATTAAAGGAGGTAAAATCGTGTGTGATAATGAGGTCGGTTGAGAGTTTCCATAGGCTCGTATCAGTCATCCTTATAAGGCTCACAATTAAGCATACGCGTTTAACACATGGATATATCTTTTAGTGAATGAAAGAATACCGAAATGTCCAACACTGCAAGCGCAAAGGCAAAGAGTAGGCCTGCCACACGACTTGCGCGCAATAAATTGAAAGATGGTTCCCCATATATCAGAGGACTATTTGCCTTCCGAAGAATATTAATTTATATAATAAGATTTAGGTTAATTAGTTTGTTAGGTTCTATTTTAATGGGGAGCGCAATATTGAGTACCCTCCCCTAGTGTGAATGAAGTGTGTATAAATATTATCAGCTAAAATGTTGGTACAAATGTTCTTAGGTTAGTATTTTAACAGGGGGGGGCAAGGAAATTATATAAAAGTACTTCACCCCCACTTGTGAATAGTGTGAATAAAGGATTAGGAATGAGCATTATTAGTTGAATTAGTAGGAGATCCTAAGTTGCAAATAGTCCCCTCTGAAGAGAAACTAAAAGACGGGAACAAACTTGATCGATGAAAATATCCGACCCAAAATTAGAATGGACATAGTGACAGCAATACCCATTGACCCACCTTTTTTACTGATGGCCTACTGGATGGCGCATATCTCCCTTGACTCTCTCCCCCCTCTGTCGGCAAGCACGATGGTCAAGAGAGGAAGACAGAACGGGAGCAACCCCTGCTTACCACGCTCTGACCGCTTTTGGAGACAAAGACGCCGATTTGGATACTGAGTATGATTGGGGCTGAACGCCATCCCAGCTCTAGAGGAAATGTTTCTAATGGAAAATTTAAGGGGCGTTAATGACCTTAGTAGTTGATGCGATGCGCCCCGAAAAAAATGGAAAAAAAAGGAGTAAATCGTGAAAAGTGAAAAAACTGTTCAGTAAAAACGTATTTCCAGTTTACTAAGTTTCTTGAAACTCGGAACGTTGGCAATCTATTTATTTCTGATTAATTTTTTTTAAATGTTAGAATTATAGATGTGTATAATCAACTAAGATAGCACTTTAGAGGAAAACAACCCCACCGTTTCACTAAAAGTGCCCTTAAATGAATTTTCCCCAAGAAATGTTGCAAATAAAATTTGTAGATTGTATGTGTAGTTGATCAAGTTTAAACAAAATCGTTGGAGCCATTTCAGAGAAAATCGCAAAAAAAAGTGAATAAAACTATTCAGTAAAGTGGTACTTCCGGTTGAGGAATTTTGACAGAACAACTTACTGTCGGATCCTATGGTGATACCTGAACAGAATATCAAGTTTGAACTTTGTGCGATTTTTTTTGTTTTTGAGGTACGCTGTTCACACACAGACACACAAACACCGACCATTTTCTATAAACCACTTTTTTTTGGATTCAGGGGATCTAAATACGTGTATTTCCGGTGAAAACTGGATATCGAAAATTTGACACAATTACAATACTTCCTGTTACTAGGTAGGAGTAAGAGAATGGAAAACGTTATTAGCAATTTATGACAACAAAACATATGACAAACGCTTTTTTGTTTAATTTTCGCATACTTGATAGATAAACAAAGACCGATCACTTTTGTTTGAAACCTTTTTTCTGGGAAAATTAATTTTTACTGGGATTTTTGATGAGTTGAAACCTTAAATTTTCCACTAAAGTGTCATTTCTATACAATTTACATTTCTTATACTTAATTATATTAAAGTACAGCTAGATTTCGAAGTTGGAAGAAAATTGCTTTTCCAGAAGTGCCACTCTATTGGCTTCTGAACTTCATTAAATTTTCTTTAAAAATGGCCTCCAACAATTTTTTACTTTCTCTTACTCCTAGTAAGGGGAAGTATTGTAATCGTGTCAAATTTTCGATATCGAGTTTTCACCGGAAATATCCGTTTTGAGGTTCCCTGGGTCCAAAAAAGTGGTTTTTAGCAAAGGGTCTGTGTGTGGGTGGTATTTGAACGGCTTAGCTCAAAAACGAAAAAACCGGAAAGTTGAACTTGATATTCCGTTTAGGTATCACTACGGGATCGACTGTACCTATCTGTCAAAATTCCTCAACCGGGAATTACCACCTTTACTAGTTTTTTTTTTTTTACTTTTTTGCGTTTTTCTCAAAAAATGGCTCCGACGATTTTCTTCAAACTTGATATATCAACTACACATACAACGGGCTACAACTTTTATTTGAAATATTTCTCTGGGGAAATTCATTTAAGGGCAGTTTTGGGGAAAGGGTGGGGTTAGATGAAAATCTATAGTGATATTTCAGTAGGTTAGACAGTTCTGTCATCTAAATAATATTAATTAGAATTAGATATGTTGTAGAAATTCCGAGTTTGAAAAAAATCGGATAACTGGAAGTGCGTTTACCTCAACACATTACTAAATCATTTTTTTCACTTTTTCGCAATTTTCTCAAAAATCGCTCGGCCGATTTTCTTGAAAGTTCTTACCCAAAGTAAACTATAATTTTTCTACAACTTTTATTTAAAACATTTCTCTGGGAAAATTCATTTAAGGGCACTTTTAGGGGAGGGTGGGGTTCAGCTTCCTCTAAAGTGCTGTCATGGTCGATTATACAATTCTATCATCCAAAGAAAATTAATTTGAAATAAATAGGTGGCCAAAATTCTGAGTTTCAAGAAAATTAGTAAACCGGAAGTGCGCTTTCACTAAACAGTTTTTTCACTTTTTGACGAATTTCATTAAATTTGGTACACAAACTATAAAATTTGTCAGTTATAATTTTGAGAACTGGAGTAAGAGAAAGTTGTGTGAGGGTTTCATACCAGATTTTTTAAATTTGTAATGCTTACTGTACAAATATGAATCTATCATTTTTATTTGAAATATTTTGCCTTCGGGGGGGTTTCTGTAGGTGGTGAAACGTTAGATTCATCTCTAAATAATTGCACTAGTATGTCACAGTAGATGGTAGCGCTGCCGTGCGGTGTGCAATGAAGCCTCATTCAGATAGTTGCCTACTTGGTCCTAAAACCAGTATAGCAATATTCTGCTCGACACTGCTCATTTAGTTAAAGGTAACCTATATTGTTAGTAAACATTGCAAATTTATAGCCAATTTGTCATATAAAATTGTGACAATTTCAATAAGAGAATCAGGGATTTTATTTTTATTGAAGGAAGAGAAATGATCATTATTAACATTAATGTTATAAAATATTCTCATCTATGGTAAAAGATATCCTACTTAGATGAAGATGAGATCCTTTAATCTTCTAAACAATATTTTATGAATATTCAAACGTATAAAATCAAAAATATAATAATTTGTTCGTATATGTTTATTCTTTTTCAATGTCTCATACATATATATATATATATATATTTTTAATTTTGTGTATTACTTAAAGTATCATTGCGTAATTATTTATGGCCTTTCTTGTTTTTAGCATTTAGATGCAAATGGAATTATGATGTTAATTTGTTATTAATAACAGTTCTTTTCTAAACTTATTCAGCAATACACAACAAATAATGGCATATCATTAACGGAATTGGCGCCATGAAAGTTATGGAGAATGTTGTTTAATTTAAATAGTTATTTAGTTTATCAATTTTGCCATAGTCTTTAAAAATATCTAATTCTAATATTATTATCTAATTTATAGTATTACATGTACAAAAAAAGGCTATGCGTTGTTTACAATCTGGATGCAAACTGAGGATTGTTTACACACATAAAAAAAAAAAGAGTTTTAAATTTATTTAAAATTTAGTTAATTATTGTGGAAACTTATGTAGCTTCAATTTCTATGTGCGCATTTGTTCAGACAAAATCGTTGGTGATTTCAGTGCTTTGGAAAATGTAGGTATATAAGAAGTATTGTAAGTCTTGACTTACAGACGACTTATAGGCGTCTTAAGTCTTTTGAGTAAAGAGTTCTTACTGAGGCTGCCAAAGTAGATGTCTTTTACAAAACTTTGACTTGAACTTTGTGTATCTAATTCTATTGAAAAACGTCAATGCTCTGAGAATGGGATAGTTCTTTGAAGTCGTAAACAAGATTTAAAAAAAGTAAAAAAAAAAAAAAAAAATTATTTCAACAACTTTAAAATGAAGAAAAACAGCCGCCCCCCTTGGGGACAGATTTGGAAAACAAAACGTTACTCTGCGTCTGAATAATGAGAAAATGGTTCTTTTGAATGGTTTCTGATAGTCGACACACGTCAGACTCTACTCCTATCAGCTAACTTTCAGTTGTGATTGAAAAATATCCTGAATTGATTATTTATAGGAAGCAATTCTCCAAGTTGAAGTAATTTTCCAAATGGAGAATCCATACCTCAAAGTCCGGAATAATTTGTTAGACTTCTACTTCACCTAACGTATAGTCCAGACAATGCTATATATTAGTTTCATTCTTTTAAGACCTACTCCGTTTAGTATCAATTTCTTCTTGAGAAAATATAAAGGAAGTAGAAATTGAGCGATGGAAGTTTTTGCTCGAATGGTTTGGTACCACATCGGATCTTGAACGAATATTGAAAAGATAGGATAAGATTACTACGCTCATATGATAGAATGCTGGGCTTATAATCTATGAATAAGCGTGTATACTAATAATTCTGAGTGTAGTGTTCATTCTTTGCGACTAACTCTATTACATGCAGAAAGATGTCTGTATCGTTGTATGGATAATTATTAGTATACCATTATTTTTATTGAGACGCTTTCAAAAAAATCCTGAAAACTAAAACAAAAAAACAACAAAAAAAACAACTTTCAGTCAAGTTGTATGTACTTTGGTTTGACAGATTTTGAATAGGACCTTCATAAAGCGAATATCATTTCGAGCTTATTTGTTGTTCATTTAACTTATTCACATTCACGCCCACATACGCTAATAAAAAGTTACTTTGGCCCCTTTTTTATTATTCTAAAATTATATGCTTTCAGTAAAAAGATAAAGAAGCTTTGCGTTTAAATTATGAGGCGGTAGTCGAAAAGTGATAGTTTTATATTTGTGCATTTTGAATTCAAATTTAAAGAGCAAATGATGAAGGTATTTTATTTTCTAAGCAACATATTTGGTAATCGATTTTTTTTTTCAACCTTTGGAAAATTCTAGCAAGCAATAAACTTAATTAGACTTCAATATATTCATGGGTCTCTCCATAAATTCGGACTCTATTCTAATTTTGAAGGAGGATTTAGAGGTCGCACATTTGGTACGATGTAATACTTCTTCAGTAGTAAGAGAAATTAACTTGCAGACTTCTTTTCTACCCTGAGACTTCCTACGTAAAAAACCTGACTGAGCAATGAGCTACTATTGATAGTAAAGTAAAGTAATGCCTATTTTTTCGTCCAATGCGGACTTAACGTCCAACTACCAAATTAGGTGTCGTGGACGGCAGCGGAAGCATCTACTTTACAATAAACATTTTTGATACCAATATAAAATTTTGCAGTTATACACGGGACTCGAACTGGGGACCTCTCACTTGCTAGCCCATGCTCATAACCACTACACCAGCACCCGCCGCTGTTGCGTGTAGACCTTGCGCAGGAGCCATGCTTCTCTGTAACATTTATTATTGATAGTATTCTTCTTTTTTTTTTACATCTCTGTATCTCTCAGATAATTATTACAATTATACATTTAATATTATAAATAGAATTTTTTTAAAGAAATAATAGTTGTCATGATTGCGCTTTCAAACTATCTTTAGATTAATACAATTTTTTAATAACCAGTTGAGATTATTGATACTATATTTAATAAGTGGGAAGCTTAAAGAATGGAACCAAAATTATAAGATTTTAATTTAAATAAAAAGTTACTTTTATTATGTTTAATCTTTGTTTTAACAACCTAAATCTCAATAACAGTAATTACAATGATTGGCATTAAAATAAAACATTTCAATTTAATTAATTGTTAGAAAAAGATAGCAATCAAAGCAATATGTCAATTAATTGTAGTTGGCTTAATTAACAGAATACACTTTATAACTTTTTAATTATCTTTTTTTTTCTAATATTGTATAAAAAAATATACTTGAATAATATAAAAAAAATAATTTTATTTTGTACAATGCATCTTATTTATTGAAAATGTACTTTTTATATCCAGCATTATTTCCTCCAACCCCAGGTGTTCCATTCTATAAAAAGAAGAATTTTCAATTTTATTTAATAAACTTATTTTAGGCTATGTCCACACTGGTGCGCTTTCCTTCTCCCTTTCCCTTTCAACTTGCGCTTCCTCTTTCCATTTCAACATGCGTCACGCATGCCTCTTGACGCATTCAATTTGTTGTCCACGCTTAAGCATCTGTTTAGTGTGCATTTTATCGATGGATTCAGAAGCGACATTAGCTATTTGTGCAGGTTATCTGTTTCTGATTTGAAAACGTGGGCTTCTGATTTTCTTTTTCACTCCCAACAACGTCCATATTATACTTTTGTGCCAAGAAACGCAGGGCATCGCTTCTCGCACTTTTGTTTGTATATAATTTTGAATTTATGTTCCATAAAACTGTTTTTTGGCGGTAATCCTCGATGAAATCAAGTGTCTCTTCATTTGCAGACATGTCGGAGATATTATTAATTAATAATAATAGTTTAATTACTATCAGTTTAATAATAAAATTATTATTAAAATAATAGTTATTATAAATATTAAAAAAAATAAAAAAATAATAATAATATAAATAAAATTATATAATTTATAGATTATATAAATAATAATAATTTTTTAATAACAAAATTATTATTATAATAATAATTAAATAATATTTGAAATTAATTATATAAACATAACCCATAAAAGTGTAAACACAACACGTAGCGAGATTAAAAAGTCGCATAGAATGTGGAACGAAAATCCAAGTAGTTGGATTCACGTGCGCTATTGCTTGCGTTATAAAAACAAATGCCTACTCGTCTTCAATGAGGCATGCAATAACGCATGCCTTTCATTCATCACACCGTGCGCTACGACGCATGCTCTGTTGAAAGGAAAGTTGCACCAGTGTGGACATAGCCTTAGATATTTACTTTTTTTTTTTTTAATTTTAAATAATTAAATTATTCAAAAAATTAATGAATCAAACAATAATTGTTATTAAGTTTACCTGCAATTCTATTTTCCACAGATTTTATAGCTGGATACCATTCTTTACTGGTATAGTTGATTTTTGGCTTTGTTCCTCCATAATTCTCAGGTAAGAATTCTGGATCCATATGCTTATGTAAGCTTTTAAGATCATGTCCATGAAAATGTAACTGTAATCAAATTTATATTTATTTTTAAGACAAATGAGTACTTTATACATCTGAGAACTTTATAGTTATGTAGATAGTATTTCATTAGACTTGGATCGCAAGGAGGATAGGACAGAATAACTTGTGCGTCTCTGTCCGCTTGTAACTCCCCAAGTCAGCCTCACCTCCACGTGGTGCGATCTGGGCACCTCCCTCGGGAGGTGGCTGACGAGGAAATGACGAGGGCCGGAATAAACCCCTCTGGCTCTTCCCCTCCCATTTCCCATCCTAGTGATCCTTCCCAACCCCCTTAGGTATCTCCACCTAAGCCGATAAGGGATCGCGTCGAGGCTGAATGCGTACAGGGTGGTAAAACATATGTGCGGTAGCGGCCACCTTGGGGAACCGGGCGAAACCTCATTGAATTGTAGCCTTCTCGTGGTACGGGGCACTGCTAATTTAGGCGTAACACTGTGGTGTTGGAAAAGCTGCGTTCTGAGAATGCAGGCTTGGACACCGCAGATTGGAGAACCATTAACAGGAAGGTTATGGCACAATAAGCCCCTTTTGGCTGCAGTGCCGGGGTATAGCCCCCGTGATAGGCAAAAGGAAGGTCGAATCCCGAGGACAAACCCTGGTATTTGACATTCCTGAAGAAGCGCTGGAACGCCTAAGAAAGTCCAATCTCGAGGCTTTTCTCGGGATGGACGTGGCAAAGTTCCGGATCGTCGCAAAAACGAAGGATGACAGCTGACGGGGAGACGAACCTCAAGAACCGATGGAGAGCTGCACAGGTGAATCTCCATCATAGCAGAGGTGCGTCGGCAGAGCTGTCAAGCTATCTCGTGAGAGAAGTCAAGGAGAACCTGCAGGTAAGATTGCGTATAATCGTAGCCTGGAAAATCCTAGAACATGTATGTATGTTAGGAAAGACATTAACTTTTACTGCTGATGACTTCTGTTACAGGGATCAGACGGCGGTTAGGGTGAAACTACGTATGGGACGAGGATTCAAAGACTTTGTTGTGTGTCAGCCTACCTTCCATACGACTCAACAGAGCCACCACCACCAGAAGAGTTGCAGAATCTGGTAACTCACTGCAAGGATGGTGGACTGGAACTACTGATCGGATGTGATGCCAATGCTCATAGTGAGGTTTGGGGCAGAACAGATACGAATCAGAGAGGTAAGTCGCTCTTGGAATTTATCTTAGCAAATAATTTGTGCTTGGTAAATGAGGGTGAAGAATGCAACGTTAGGCGTAGGGAGGTGATTGATCTAACATAGCATCTAACTATAAGTCGTCCCTAGTAAGAAGTTGGCATGTGTCCAAGGAACCCTCACTGCGGACCACATGTACATAAGGTTTGATTTCCTCTCTGACTATAAACAGTCGTGGAGCTACAGGAATCCTAGACGAACAGACTGCGATTCGTAACGGCAGGACTTAGACCATAATATTAAAACAGTTAAGCAGACCTATGCAAGTGGCAATGACATTGAGGATGCGGCATATCAACTGCAGAAGGTTATCCTTGATACGTACCAGGAGAACTGCGCGGAGGTGGTGAGATCAACCTCAAGAAAGGTCAGCTGGTGGAATAATCAGCTGACCAGCCTCCGTGCTAAGACTAGGAAACTGTTAAATGCAGCGAAGAGGAGGGTTTATGGGAGGAGTACCGTAGAGCCCTCACCTCTTATAATATGGCCATTCGGAAAGCCAAAAGGGACTCGTGGAGGAAGCTGTGTGAAGAGGTCGAAACGACCTCAGAAAGGGCCAAACTCCACAAGATATTATCTAAAGTGCCAGTTAATCCAATGGAACTAGCAGGAAACCAGATGGTGACTTTACGGTGTCGGAAAGAGATACTCTGGAACTGTTGATCCGGACACACTTTCCGGACTCACGGGTGGCTCTAGTGAGAAGGACAGACGAGAACTTGCGGGACCTTGGCCTTCGGCGGGGGTCCAGGGAGGACTGGTCTGTAGCCAAAAGCTGCGCCACGTACAATAAGCTAAAGTGGGCTGTTAACCACTTCAAGCCGTATAAGTCACCAGGGCCTGATGGAATTTTCCTTGCTCTACTGCTTTGGGGCGGAGATACACTTACTCCTATTTTATGCAGACTGATAAGGGCATGTTTGGCTCTCAACCATGTTCCTAGAGCATGGAGGTCTGTAAGAGTTATATTTATTCCGAAGCCTGGGCAGAGAACGCATTACCAGGCTAAGGCATATAGACCGATCAGCCTCTCTTCATTTATGTTGAAAGTTCTGGAAAAGCGGGTAGATCTGCAGATTAGGGAGGTGGTGCTGGGGCGGCATCCTCTGCATCCGGCACAGCATGCCTACCAGTCAGGGAAATCCTGTGAGACGGCCCTCCATTCTCTGCATCCGGCACAACATGCCTACCAGTCAGGGAAATCCTGTGAGACGGCCCTCCATTCTCTTGTTGGGGAATTGGAGGTGTCGGTGCATGGCAGGGAAACAGCGGCGGGCGTGTTCTTAGACATTGAGGGGGCGTTCAGCAACACGACCTTCTGCTCAATTACTCAAGCTTTAGAGAGGCGCGGTGTCAGTAGATCCATCATCAGAAGTATTGTAGCAAGCCTAATTAGCTTCGCTAGAAATTGCGCCCACAAGGGCCTGCCCGCAGGGGGGTTCTTTCCTCTCTACTGTGGTGCATGGTTGTGGACGAACTACTGAAGGAGCTTAGTGACACTGGATGTTCCGTGCTGGGCTACGCCGATGACGTGGTAGCCAGAGGCAGGCACGGACCCATAGTCGGGGAGCTCCTTCGGAGGCGCTTAGGTGCATAGAGCGGCGGTGTAGAAGGGTGAACCTTGGGGTAAATCCCCAGAAAACCACTCTCGTACCGCTTACCAGGAGGAGAGACATTGAAGTATATAAGACATTCTCCTTCTTCGGGGAGATACTGGATGTGGCAGATAGAGTTAAGTATCTGGGAGTTATCCTGGACGCCAAGCTCACATGGACCGCACGTCTAGAATACATAGCGCAGAAAGCAAAGAAGTCGCTATGCGTGTGCTACACGGGGCTATGGGAAGTCATGGGGGTTAACTCCAAGAATGACCCACTGGTTTTATACTCGGGCCATCACACCTATCATAACTTATGGGGCGGTGGTATGGTGGCCTAAAACTGAGCAGAGACCGGCCAGGAAGTGCCTCAGTGGAGTACAAAGGCTGGCGTGCCTACTCATTACGGGGGCTTTTAAAAGCGTTAGAGGTGCTGCTGGGGTTGACACCGCTGCACCTGTTGGTGCAAGCGGAGGCAAGGGCCAGTGCACATAGATTGCGCAACAATGGTCTTTGGAGGCAGAGGGGCTCCTTAGCCAAACATCTGGACATATTGCCGGGCCCGGTGTTAAGCCCAGGATAGCATTTGTCCAATATATAACTTTGAGGTTCCATTTCGGGTTTGCTAGATTCTAGGGTGGAATGGGCCAAGGAGTGGGAAAAACGCTACCGGACAGGACTTTTATGGTTTACTGATGGTTCTAGGATGGAGGGCGGAACTGGAGCAGGAGTGTGTGGAATGGGCCCACAGGTACGTATTGAGAGGCTGCTGGGCAAATATTCCACAGTATTCCAGGCTGAAGTATTTGCTATTGAGGACTGTGCCGAGGAGAACCTGCGTAGAGCCCCGAGGGGCAAGGTCATACGCATTTGCTCGGATAATCAGGCTGCACTGAAAGCTCTAGAGGCTTACAGAACCACCTCATCCCTAGTGAAGGAATGTCGAAAGGCATTGTCGAGACTCTCCAGGCACAACAACGGTTAAAGCTGATATGGGTGCCTGGACATGTAGGGATTGAGGGTAATGAGGACGGTTGACCAAATGGACAGGGGCAAGTCCAACTGGCAAATACTCCGTTCATTGGTCCAGAGCCTGTCCTGGGAATTACTGGCGGAGCGATTCGTGCGGCGATTAGGGAATGGTATCGCAGTAAGCGTGATGAACTCTGGAGGAGGAGCCCAGGTGCCATACACAGTAAAAGGATGATGCCAGGACTGTGTAAACGAAGGACCCAAATGACCCTTGGTCTGAGTGGGAGTGAGATTTCTCTAGTGACGGAACTATTTATGGGTCATGGCAGGTTCAGGAAGCATCTGCACAAGGTAGGGCTCATAAGCGCGGAACCCTTGTGCAGATTATGTCAGGAGGAGGAGGAAACATCCCCCAACCTGCTATTTGATTGCGTAGCAATAATTAAATTGAGGTACGATACCTTTGGTACGTTGCGACCTGAGGAGATAGTAGCCCAAAATGATCTGGTGGTGAAAGCCCTCAAACTCCTCAACAAGGAGGGAGGGTTCATCTACTTGAGATTACTGGGGATGGTACTTTGTGCGTCTCTGTCCGCTTGTAAGTCCCTTGTATCCTCACCTCCACATGGTGCAACCTGGGCCGGAATATATCCCACTGGCTCTTCCCCTCCCATTTCCCTACCCTCTTAGGTATCCCCACCCAAGCAGAAGGGATGCGCGTCGAGGCTGAATGCGTACAGGGTGGTAAAACGTATGGCGTTAGCGGCCACCTCGGGGAACCGAGTGAAACCTCATTGAATAGTAGCCTTCTCGTGGTACGGGGCACTGCCACGAGTGACGACTAATCTCCTCCATTTCTCGTGGGAACAAAAATGTTGGTGAAAAATTAACAAAAAGCCTCTGTTGGCTGCGGGCCTGGGTATAGCCCACCTGTGGTTGCTAATTATAATAATAATTTCATTAGGCTTTAGTATTTGTTAGGCAAAAAATTAAAAACCAAAAATAACATCTACAATTTAAAAAAATCTTATTCGAAACACCCACACGCCTTCTTTTCTTTCTGTTGTTAGTTCTAAGTGATGAATTTTCTATTAACTTGAAATGTTTACTTGGTGCTTAGTTCAACATTTCTAGTAAATTTAGGAGGTAATGGAGAACCTAAGTACACTTGCTTTTTCATAGGTAGGTAAACAGAGCTTGAGTGCTTTGTAGACATCAAGCAATGTATCTATCAAAACCACAAAAAACTTAATATGGTAGTTTATAATTAAGTCTAAGTCACTGATCCTACCTAACCTCCCATAAATCAACATTCCCTGATTATGATGGATAGATTTATGTACGTATATCTACTTAGAATTTAAAGTTTAAAGAAAATCGATGGACTGTTCTCAAAATATTACCGAAAATTCAGCCACCCAATTCGGTAAAAATCACACATTCCTTAACCAATTTTCTTCAAACTTGAATTTCTAGCAATAATTTTAATTGATCTTAATTTCTAAATTGGTGGTCGAATCGTAATTATTACTGAACTGGAACTTAATTGAAATGAAATTAAAATTGCAGTTTTCCAAAAACTTCCTAAGAAACTATTTTCTTGGAAAAATGTTTCATACAAAAGTGAAAGGCATTTAGAGTTGCATTTCCAGCTGATGGTTTTGATCGGATTCTAAGTAAAAGGAATATTAGGTTTGAGCTTCGTGCGATCTTTCGTTTTTCCGGCATATTGTTCACACAATGAACTCATATACAAATAAGCAAATATACATACGCTGAAATATTTCTTATTTTCTAGGTAAACATTATAAAACTACTGGAAAAAAAAGAGCCACATCTTCAGTGATTTTTGGCGTTTCTGTGCCTATCCCAACCTAACACTACGAACAACTCTTACAGTGACCTTCTACAGTAAAATTAGTGGGCCAGTTAGATGATTTGCACAATATGTGGGGTTTAGTGTATCTAATAGTGAACATTAACTCGAAACTAGTTGCATAATGTAATGTATCCATTGCAAACGACTAAAGTAGATATCAAACAGATCTGAAGTAGATCCTTTAGACTTAACTATATATACAAAAATGTTACATCTTTTTGCAAAATTTAAACCTTTGGGAGCCCGCACCACAACCCTATAAAATAACAGACTGAAATATGTATATAAATATAAATATCGACAGAAATAATAAATAATGTCAAGAAATACATTATTTTTCTTATTTCATTGATATAATCTTTATATTATTAATTTTTTAATTACTTACTCTAGATTTTAGTTTATCCTTAACAAAGGGTTGAAATACTTTCCAAACAATATTAAAAATGAACGGTTGTTTCACAATATGTACTTGCTTCAGCCTTAACGGCATGGCATCCTAAAATAATAACATTAATTAATCTGTATTATTTTAATTGGAGTTTCCTTGTATTGTCTTAAAGTAATTGAAAGGATGAATTAAGATTAATTAATATTTCAAAACATTTTCTTTCAAAAAGAGAAGATAAGTATTTATAATGCTTGAATCTACACCTTTTATCTCGTTTTAGACACATTTGTATAAAACCATGTTCGTAAGATCATTATCAAGTAGTAAGCTCTAGTCTCTAGATACAGAATGATATTACATATAATAGTAGGCATGTGAATGGAAGAGGAAGTCGGTCTTTTACTATTTTGTCAAATGTAATTTCTGTTGCTCAATATAACTTTTATTTTTGATTTGTATATCTCACATTCAATTCCATTAGAAAGGATACATTCTTTAAAAATAAATACCTATCAACCTACAATCTGATTACATAACGCTGAACTATAAACATTGCCCAATAAATAACCTAATAGTAAAATAGCAATAATCCCGCACAAATATCTGCAAGCTGTTCGAATTTCATGAAATAAATCTCTCTGACAATTTTGATAGACAAACTGAAGCAGAATTCTGAATCTAAAATGGATTAATCCCCAAATCCACCTCATTCGCCTCAATGGCGGCACTAAAAGTGGAAGCGAAGTGACTGGTTATAATTATTTTTGAAGTAGAAGACTGGAAGTCATACAATGCATCATGCTCAAGGAATAAGTTCAAGATGCAAACAAGTTTTCTGGGAAAAAAGTAATTAAAAGATAAGTACAATGTGGAAAATTTACGTCCAGAGAAAGTTAAACTAAGTAAAGTAGCTTTCTTTGGCCGAGATGTTATTAAAAGTCATATACCTCGATTTAACACCTCAAAACTTGGGCTTTAAAGATTACAAATGTCTTGCCAGAAAGTAGGCCCTTGACCTCATTCCAAAAAGTGCGTCACAATTCCTTTCTTTTCTGCCATCTTCTGACAACTACCTCATAGAAATCGCTTTCTGTATCATTCGGCCAGAAACAATAAGCAAAATTATAGATTTTGAGTCAGAGTAGAGAGCACATAATAAATTTTCATGGAATAAAGAAATACTTGACAATGCAAGGAAATTAAGCTTCTTGGTGTTTTTATTATATCCAACCTTGTTGAACTGTAAGCTTGTTCAGTACAAATATAACAGTTCGTGTAACCTTACTAAGTATGTATTGGGTATGTGATGAAATACTGTTGGTGTTAATACAATCTTGTTTGTACTGTGTTTATTAAACGTATTTAAACGACCTGCTGAGTTTTAACAAAACTTTTTTTTTTGCGCTACAGGCTTCGCATTCAGCTTAATGTGACTTCTACTTGCAAAAGTTATAATTGAATCAGTCTTTAGCTACATTACTATATTAAACTCACTACAGCTTCCATCGCTCAATTTGTAAACTTGTTTATAGAATAAAAAAGTAAAATGGATGTTGAAGTATAACATTTTATAGAAGAAACTATAAATATACATTAACTTCAAAATTTGTATTGATCTGAAATTTTTATAGAGTTCAGATTGCTTGAAGACCAGACTAGTAGAATAGTGGCGTTTAAAATGGATAATAGAGAGACTGACACTGGACTCTTAGAGAAACCCTAGCAATACCAGTCAATCGATGAAAAATCTGTAGAATTCTGTCTGAGCTTCTGTGGATGGATCATTCTTCGCACTTAAGCGGCCTCTAAACGGTCAATAATATTGTCAATATCAGCATTGACAATATAACCATCAATACTCGTGCTAACCAATCACAATACTTCATTACCTTACACGATCAATATTATTGAAGTAACGAAGTCTGTGATTGGTTAGCACGAGTATTGATCTATTTGTTGTATCAGCACTAACAAAGTATGCATTATAGTTCTGTGATAACAGATTGGTGGTTAGTGGTGCCGATTGTGAATGGCGTATATATATGGTCACGTCGGGTTTGGATTCTTTTCCTGATCTTGGCCTTGGTAGACTTATATTTCTAGTGATATAAACAATTTGATACTAATGCTTCTTAACCATCTCCGTTAAGATATATAGTACGGTATGACGTAAATACTTAAAAAATTAATGTAATAAAGAAATTTCCATAATAAAAAAGTATATTTTAATTAATTTAAGTTCATGCACGATGTTACCGCCTTCCGCGTATCAGAGACGCGGCAACAAGATAACAGTGCTATCTCTCAACCTGCTGCCCTGTGCGACTTTTGCTTGCTATTCAATGTTTTGTTCTTTTTTTTTTTTGTTGGCTATTGTCCCACTGGCTTGCTAGAGCTGTTCCTTGTAGCTGATTAGTAAACTGAATGAATCTAAACAGCCAAGCGGCCCTTCTTTTATAGCCGGGCGACGGCTGTGCAGTGCAAATCTCGCCTTCTCATTGGCCCGCTCGGTTCGCACCCACAGACGCCCCTCCAGCACCTCCAGTGGCCAATAACCGAAGTTCTAAAAAGAACTTAGGGCTTGCTACTAAATTTATTTATTCATTTTTACAAATATACAGATATTTTTACATACAGTATACACAAAATTACAGAAAGAATATAATTTAGAAAATTTACAAAAAAATACATATTCCTTAAACGAGCCTCAATTAATCAATAAACGTTGGTCCCCAACATACCTCCCCACTAATTGAGGGTTATGTTCGAAACCTTACCGGCGGGCGGATGTTCCTTCGGCTACTGGTCCTGGTTGGTTGTTGCTCATGGGTGTTTGGTATATTTGATGGCTGCTGATCTTTCTCACTCAGCAAGTACGCTGGCTTGAGTAGATCCAGTGACACTCTTATGGTCCTATGTGGCAGCTGTAACTTGGCCGTCTTGCTATCACGCTCCAGTACTGCATGAGGCCCAGAATAGGGCGGAGCGAGAGATTTCTTATTCCCTTCTCCTCTGATGAACACATGCGTGCACTTTCCCAAGTCCTGACTCACGAAGGTTTTCTTCTGGGCAGTTGGTGAAGTGAGTCGGGCTAACTCCTGCCGTAGTGCCTGTAAGCTGGCGTCTGTTGTATCGAAGGTTTTAGAGGGCATAAAAATCTCGCCGGGCAAGCGCAAGGGCTGCCCAAAGACTGCTTCTGCTGCGCTCAAACCTGTCTCTTTCCTGAGAGTCGCCCGAAGGCCCAGAAGTACTGTCGGTAGCAACTTACTCCACCTGTTGGATTCTTCCAAGTGAGCTCTTAGTGCGTTCTTCAGTGACCGATGCCACCGCTCGACTTGGCCGTTGCTCTGCGGGTGATAGGCTGTCGTCCTTATTCTGGCAATTCCCAGGAGCTTGATGAGATGGCCAAAGAGGTCCGATTCGAACTGTCGTCCTTGGTCCGTTGTTACTCGCACTGGAGTGCCATATCTTGCTACCCAATGGTGATAGAAGGCCCCGGCCACGGTTGCTGCTGTGATGTTTCTCAGCGGTATCGCCTCGGGCCATGCTGTAGCTCTGTCGATCATTGTTAAGCAGTACTCCATCCCATCGCAGAGTGGCAGAGGACCTACAAGATCCAGGTGAACGTGCTCAAATTTGACTGCAGGTGGGTACACCCCGAACGGCGTTTTTGTATGCCTGCCTATCTTCGCTTGCTGGCATGCCAAACAGCACTTTGCCCAGCTTCCCACATCCTTTCGCATGGAAGGCCAAAAGAATCTTGCGGCGACCAGACGTTTCGTGGTTCTACTGCCAGGGTGGCTGAGGTTGTGAATTCTTTCGTAAGCAGGCCTCCTAAAGGCAGCTGGTAAGTATGGTCTTGGCTGTCCGGTCGAAGTTTCACAATACAGTGAATATGCGGTTCCTGGGACTGCCAGCTGTTGGAGTCGTAGAGCCTCTCGTTGCTCGAGTGTTTGAATTTCGCTGTCTAGTGCTTGTGCTTCAGCCAACATCTTGAAGTCATCAGTCAGCGTTACTTCTCCGATTCTCGACAGAGTATCGGCGACCGTGTTGTCTTCGCCCTTCCTATACATGATGTTGGTGGTAAATTGCGATATGAAGTTCAACTGTCTAAGCCTCCTTGGACAAGCGGTCTTGTTACTCTGCAGCATAGCGTGAGTCAGCGGCTTATGGTCTGTGATGATGGCGAAATTCCTTCCTTCTATAATAGGTCGAAAAAATCGCACTGCCTCGTAAATTGCCAGCAACTCTCTGTCGTATGTGCTATAGTTGAGCTGGGCTTTGCTGAGAGCTCTTGAAAAGAAGCCAAGTGGTTGTAATTCTTCTCCTTCCAGTTGTTGTAGTACAGCTCCAATTCCGATGCTACTTGCGTCGCAAGCTAGAAATAGCGGGGAGCTCCGTGAAGGGTGAGCTAACCGAGCCGCATTAGCCAGTGCCAGCTTGGTCGCTTCAAACGCAACCTCCGTTTCTTCAGTCCATGGGACGACAGTCTTGTCCTTGCGTTTACTGTTATGGAGGAAGCTATTGAGTCCTCGCTGTATAGTGGCAGCGTTGGGAATGGAGCGCCGGTAGAAATTCACCATTCCAAGAAATTTCCTCAACTCGTGGATAGTTGTAGGCTTCTGCAACTCCATGATGGCTTTGACTTTGTCCGGTAAAGGAGTTATTCCCTGTGCTGATACTTCATACCCAAGGAAATTCACCGTCGGCTTGGCCAAGACACACTTGTTTGTGTTGAGCGTGAGGCCATGTGTGCTGAGATGCTCGAACACTAGCTTCAGGTGAGTCTCGTGCTCTTGCTCGTCCGCTGATGCCACAAGGATGTCGACGACGTAGACGAATACGAAAGGTAAATCCCTGAAGATCTGGTCCATGTAGCGTTGAAAAGTCTGGGCCGCATTTCTCAAGCCGAACGTCATCCTGACAAATTCAAAGAGGCCGAAAGGCGTTATTATTGCAGTCTTCTGTATGTCCTCTTCAGCCACAGGTATGTGGTAGTAAGCCTTATTAATATCAAGCGTGGAATATATCTTGGTCCCGTGTAGCTGGTTCGTAAAATCGTGGAGATTAGGTACACTGTAGCGATCTGGAACTGTCCTGCTGTTGAGCTGGCGGTAGTCCCCGCAAGGCCGTATCGACCCATCCTTCTTCATGACCACATGTAGAGGACTGGACCACGGGCTGCTGGAAGGACGGCAAATTCCGTCGGCCATCATCTGGCGAAATTCTTCACGTACAGCCTGGTACCTGTCTGGTGGTAGTCTGCGAGCCCTGCTACTAACAGGTGGTCCGGTAGTCACTATGTGATGAAACACTCCAGTCGGTTTAGGCTCCTTCTTAGCAGATGAACTCCTGGTTATCGTTGGAAAAGTCTGTAGCAACTCCCTAAAAGGCATGTCTTCGGGTATCGTTGATAAGGCCGGTTCCTTGACCACTCCAATGGAGCCAATGGTTGTTAAGCCAGTAATCTTGTCTATCAACCGTCGGCGCGCCAGGTCCACTAGTAGGTTGCAATGGGCAAGGAAGTCTGCACCCAGTAAAGGTTGGGCCACATCGGCCAGGACAAATGTCCATACAAAGGATCTTCTCAGCCCAAAGTCTAGTGACCTCCGTTCTTCGCCGTAAGTTGCAATAGGAGTGCCGTTAGCAGCATATAGGTTGAAGCTGACGTTCTTCTGTCTCAGCTTGTTGCGATTGGGAGCAATCGAAATAGAAGCGCCTGTGTCCACCAGATATCTTTCCCCTGTCTTGCACTCGGTGACAAAGAATCGGCGGTATATGTGGTCGGCAGTGGAGCCCGCCTCTTCCGCTGCCGGTTCTAGTTTGGGTCCTGCCAGTTGCAGGGTTGTTGGCACTTAGTTGCCTTCTCCTTGAACTTGTCGTGGTAAAAACAATAGCCAGATGTAGAGGGCTTCCTAGTGTTGCTACGGCCACGGCTGTGGCTGCGCCTGCTGAGGGCTGTGTGTAACCTGGCTACTTGCTGCTGGATCTCGTCTATCTTCTGCTCCAGTTTGTCTAGCCGATCATCTGGTGGCTTAGAAACAGCCTGAACAGATGAGACGCCGCTAGCATCGACCTCCATAACTTTGTCAGCAACACTTGCAAGTTTTTCCAAGCACTCCGATTCGATGGCGGCTAAAATGCCGCGGATACGTTGAGGCAGAGCCCGTAACCACACTGTTCTGATCACACTTTCAGTAACAGTGCTAGGAGCCTGCATTTGTAACTGTCGCAGCAGCTGTGAAGGCTTCAAGTCGCCCAACTGGGTCTCTTCTAGTAAACGAAGGATCCGTTTTTCTTGGCTTTGACTGTAGATAGTAATGAGCTGGTGTTTAAGTTGTGTATACGGTTCTGCCCCTGGTTCGTGCACTAGGCCTGCCACCTGAGTCAGAATTTGAAAAGGCAGCTGACTTATGATGGCTTGGAAACGCCTAACCTGGCCTCGCACTTTGTGGCAGTTGAATATAGCTTCGACTTGTGCGAACCATAAGAATGGATCTTCTTCCCAAAAAGCTGGAAGCTTCAGTAAGGCAATACCTTCAATATGTTCTTCTTGAAGCCCTGTTGAGGCCGTACCGCCCTGCAGGTCCGGCTCGTGCTCCGTCTTCACTGTTGGCTCGGCCATGATACGCTAGCTAATCACGTCGGGGTCACCAATTTGTTACCGCCTTCCGCGTATCAGAGACGCGGCAACAAGATAACAGTGCTATCTCTCAACCTGCTGCCCTGTGCGACTCTTGCTTGCTATTCAATGTTTTGTTCTTTTTTCTTTTTTTGTTGGCTATTGTCCCACTGGCTTGCTAGAGCTGTTCCTTGTAGCTGATTAGTAAACTGAATGAACCTAAACAGCCAAGCGGCCCTTCTTTTATAGCCGGGCGACGGCTGTGCAGTGCAAATCTCGCCTTCTCATTGGCCCGCTCGGTTCGCACCCACAGACGCCCCCCTAGCTCACAGCACCTCCAGTGGCCAATAACCGAAGTTCTAAAAAGAACTTATGGCTTGCTACTAAATTTATTTATTTATTTTTACAAATATACAGATATTTTTACATAGTATACACAAAAATACAGAAAGAATATAATTTAGAAAATTTACAAAAAAATACATATTCCTTAAACGAGCCTCAATTAATCAATA